>JANDJZ010000160.1:0-87031 GCA_027943245.1 Acanthamoeba sp. SK_2022b | reverse complement strand
CCGAGCATTGCCGCGTTGTGTGAGCACGCTCGCACGCAGAAACGAGCACAGACGCGCGCAGGTGGTACCGGTGATGATGCCGAACACAGTGGCGCCATCGGCGAAGGAGAGGAGGTTGAACGGGTCGGCGGCGGGGACGTCGTGCTTCCACCGGCAGCAGCCGATGATGACCGACGGCAGCGCGAGCCCGAACAGGGCCGTGAGCGACGGGTCGTGGGCCGAGCTGAAGCTGGCCAGCGCGAAGCACGCCGCGCCGTAGGCAAACACGCTCGCCCGCGGGCTGAGCCAAGGCACGATCACCGTTCGGTGAAGGCCGAGGAGGAGATGGTCCACGAACTGATGAGCGCCGCCGTCGGTGGCGACGGGGCCGCTTCCCGGCGATGATGACATGGCAATCAGGGCGTGCTCGCGGCGTTGCTGGAGCGCGTGGCGGAGGTAGAGCACGCGGATGGCACGCGCCAATAGGAGCCAGGCCACCAGCACGCCGAGCGCGATAACCCACGCGAGGAAATGGCGGTGGGCGAGGGGCGAGGCCAAGTGAATGAGCAACAGCGCCACCGCCACGAGGCTGCCCTTGCCCAGGTCCGCCTCCGGCTGTATATCCCTCGAGTCAGACACAATAGGCACCACACACACACACACACACACACACACACACACACACACACACACACACACACAGCAGACTGACGGGGCACACCTCTGGTTCGTCGACAGGTTCAGCTTTTCGTGGGGAGCCCGAGCTGGGCAGACGCTGTCTCAGCGACGTTGAAGAGACCTCGTCGACTCGTCGCGGAGGCGAGCGTGGGCTGGGCGGCGGTGGCTCTGTGTGTTCAGTTGTTTGGAGGGCCTTGATCGTCGTCGTGTCGCGTTCGCTCTCCTTTTCTTCGGCCAAGGTAGCCTCGCGCGCGCTATCTGCTGTGGCCTCGTTCGGCTTGGTATCGCCCTTCTCGTCTCCCTCTTCCCACTCTTTCACATTCTGTTGGCTGTCGTCTTCGCTCTTTACTCTCACCGCGTAGTCTTCATTCTTTCCCTCTTCGCTTTCGTTCTTGCTCGCCGTGTCGGCGACATTCTTGTGCTGCTCCTCTTCGCTTCTCTCTTTCTCCTGCTTCACAGCATGGCTCTCGTCATCGCCATCGTGGGCTTCGGCTTGCGGTACAGGTTCAGTTTCCGTCGACACTCTTCGTTGTCGCGTTTCGACGGTCCCCGAGGCGGCCATTCGATCGACGTAGTCGAAGCCCGTGCGCTCCTCCTTATCAACTGGCGATAGGTGGTCCCACGTGCGGTAATGGGCTTCGTCCGCCTTGGCGGTGATCGCGATTGACGCCACGTCGGCAGGGACGGCCGCCTTTCGTCGCTGCGTGCCGAGCATCGTCTCGCGCCGCTTGCGGTCGCGCTTCATGGCTTCGGCGATCGACGCGCCCGCTGTCGCCCCTATCGTCGCCGCCTTGTTGTAGTGGTCCACCTGCCACTCATTCCACTTCCTTCTTTTTTCCTTTCCTTCGTCTTTGTGTTTCTCGTCGTCGCTGTCGTCGTCACTCTCTTCACCGATAGCTTGCCACCTGGCTGGCGTATGTGTCGACACGTCGCCGCTGCCGGCCGTGGCGGCGTGCATGCGGCGCTGGACCTCCTGGAGCGAAGACGACAGCTGCCTATGAACGCCGGGTGTGGGTCCGCCCGCCTTGTTGTTGTTCTTGGCTCCATTGAGGCGCTTGTGCGTGCCCAGGAGGCGGTGGTGATGGCTCTGGTGCTGGCTCTCTCGCTCCTTCTCGAGCACGGCCAGGAAGAGCCGGCGGAAGCGCTCGAAGTCGACCCGCACGACCTCGTTTGAAGCAGCGTGCTTGCGTGGGCTGCTACGGGGCTCGGCGTAATCTAGAACGGCGCTATCGCTGCCGCTGGTGGCGTCGACGTCGGTGGAGATGTCGACAGCTCTGATGAGGCGGTCGGCTTCCGCCTTGTCGTACTTCAAGCCGGCCACATGGGCCAGGTCCTTCATGAACCTGTGGGCCTTGTTGTAGCTGAGCTCGCCCCGCTTGTGCTTGTCGTACCGGTCCTGCGCGCCGTGCGACGTTCAACAGGGTTGGCAACGAGCTTGGTGGCTGCGCGAGAGGGGAGTGGGGGAGGGGCTCGAACCCACACTTGGGCCAAGTCTTGGCTGGTAACGTGCGCCGGCAGCTGCAGGCCACTACCACTATTACCCTGAAAAGAGATATTCAATATTTATTCGGTTTAAATTTATAAAGGAAACACCAACAAGCGTGTGAGGATAACTTTCCCCATGTGTAGCAAAGGTAAGGTTGATTTTTAGAAAAAAATTAAAAAGAAAAAAAAATGAAGGAGTGGCGCGCCAACAAGACGCATGTGCGGCACAGAGACTAAGCGCAGTGAGGAGGTACCATGGGTGAACGTTGCAGCCAAAAGCTAAATCGATGTCCTGCGAATGAGTGAGAAAGGGGTGATGTATGCTGGGTCTGCGGTGGTTGAGCAACACACACACGCGCTGTACAACCTGTCATTCCCAGCATTTCGCGAAAGGGCGGCTTTGTGCTCAAACTCTTTTGCCCATTGGTAGATGCTAACGCCTGCATTCCGGACATTCTTGGTTGAAATGGCGCGAGGCAAGAAAGTCGCCGACAACCTCCCCCACACCCAGTGGGGTGTGGGCGCACCAGAATGTGACACCAGATTGAAAAACAGTCATTTGAAGGAACAGCCCAGGAGCTAGCTGTTGGCCTTGTCACCGTCAGTGCGGCTGAGTTCGGTGATGATAGTCTCCACCGCGGACGGCGTATCGTCGGCTTCCTCCTCGTCCTCGAACACCTGCGCCACGCAGAGGTCCAGGAGGCACGAGAGGTTGAGCTGCGTCACCGACGAGATCTCCACATACGTCACCGCGTCGATCCGTTTGGCCAACTGCTCGGCCTCCTCCTTGCTCACCTTCCGTCGCACTGTTCGCCTCCTGTCCTGGCCCACAGCCGCTGCCGCCGCCATGGCAATCATTGCCTCGGCTGCGCAGCAGTCACCACCTCTCGTCTCCACCTCCATCTCGGCCTCTGTCTCCTCTTCATCGGCGATGTCCACCTTGGTGCCGACGAGGATCTTGGTGCACGTAGGAGTCCAGGTCTTGATCTCCTCGGTCCAGTAGCGGATGACGTTGGCGAACGACTCGCGGTTGGTGATGTCGAACGCGATGATGAAGACGTCGACGTCCTTGTAGTGCCACGGTCGCAGGTGGCGGAAGCCCTCGTACTCGCCGGCCGTGTCCAGAAACTCGATCACGATCTCCCTCCGCTCCTTGGACTCCACCTGCGCCGTCTCCAACGCCTCCGCCGCCTGCTTCACCGGCCCTTCGTCTTCGTTCTTTTCTGTCGTGTCCGTCGCTGGCGCCGTCGACTTCGCCTCGTCTTTTCGTTCTTTGAATTGCTGGAGGTGCTCGAGCAGGAGCGACTTGGAGCTAAGGCAGTAGTTGAAGTAGAGCCAATCGTAGATCGTGGACGGCAGGGCGAGGCCGGCCGGGTAGCGTCCCTCTCGCAACGTGGCCAGCAGGGTCGACTTGCCCACTCCTGCTCCGCACGAAAGGTGGTCAGTGTCACACCCAAGCGGGCCACTCGGGCACGGTATAGGCAGTCATGTGGCGCTCTATCTCAGCACGCACCAGAGTCGCCTACGCAGGCGCATCGCATGATGTTGGGCTTGAGCGGGTGGAATCGCCGCTTTGCCGGTCGCATGGTGTTAGAGATGAGGGACAGCGTGGCCTCGCCCATGTTGCTGACAGTCTCGAGCGCCGCCGTCGCCTCGCCAAACGCGCTGTTGGCCAGTTGTGATATTCCTGAATAATATTGGCCATCCAAATTAAATCATTAAGACAAAATAAAATTAAAAAAAATAAATAAATTGCCAACAACTGGTGCGGGGAGTACCTTCGACCGTCTCTTTGCCAGCTTGTGCTACACCTTCAACGCCCTGACGCGTCGCCTGCGAAATTGGCGAAGAGATTCAATCAATCAATCCACAAGTCTGAGCAACTTGGGATGGGCAGCACGTACGTGTACCGCGCTGTCTGTAAGTGCTTCGAACTCCTTCACCATACTTCGCATAAAATCCATCTTGCGTTGTGTTGTTGGACCTGAACTGTTCGTGTCGCGTGGTCCCCTTCCTCCTGGCCCTGGGCCCGTTTACAACCCGAGAGCTGGGCCACGGGGATGAGCAGGATACGATCCCACAGATACAAACAGGAAGGGAAGTGGACGAAAAGCATCGCCAGTTCAATTCAAACTCTTTCTTGCCCCGAAAATCTTGGCCAATCACTAATAACAGTTAAAAAACCCTGGGTGCTGCCCTTGTGTCACCTGTCATACCTCCTCCTCAATCTCAAAAGTGATGATCCCACAAGGAAGTAGGACACTTGCCTCCACAAGCTGGTGGGATCCCAAGGGAGTGTTTCAAGTTGAACTCCCATAACACTGGCAAACACAAGTCTGCATGTGGTCTTTTCGTCTAAAAAAAGTCTCAGCTTTGGACGTGTGGAGTTACAAAAGAGCAGCTGGCCAGTGTGGGGATCGAACCCACGACCTTGGCGTTATTAGCACCACGCTCTACCAACTAAGCTAACCGGCCTGCTCTGCAGTGGTCGAAATAAGACACATGGGACAGGTCAACCAGTACGCCCCCTTGTCCTTGACAGGCAAAAGATGTGAATGGCGCCAATGGGAATCGAACCCATGATCTCTCCCTTACTAGGGGAGCGCGGTGCCGACTGCGCCATGGCGCCTTCGTGTGAATCATGCTGATAAGGATGTTGGCTAGAAATGTTGTCCTGCAATCACCAGCTGAGCTTTTGCCCATCGAAGTTGAAGAACGAGCCATTGTCACTCTTTGTCAGCCCTTGCACGACACCAACGATGCCCTTGGCACTCTGTTGGCAGAGCGGGAACAAAGGTTAGGCAATATTGCCACGCCACTGCATTGCGTTGCATTGATCAGTTGATCGCACCTGCTCGGGAGTCACCGGAGGCGTTCTTCCCTTGGAGCTGCCCAGTTCTGTCTGCACCCAACCTGCGGATCGCAAGTGCCAAGCATCAGTGATACGCATGGCCAGCCACTCTCAGTGTGGATGCGCACCGGGATGGATGGCGATGTGGATGCACTCGTCGCCGTGCTCCACGGCAAAACACTTGGTGAGCATGTTGAGCGCTGCCTTGCTCACCCTGTACGATGCCGACGTGGCTCCCCCTCTTGAGATGTCTGTATTGTGTGTCGTCTGTGTGAGTGGGGGCAGAGCAACCTCGAGCGTACAGCTGTGCTGGGCACCACCTTCGTAGAGCGAAATGGAACCCATGCGCGAGGACACGTTGACGACCTTGGGCAGGGCTGGTGTAGACAATCCAGATGAGGCCACGAGGAGTGGATAGAAGGTCTGAGTCACAAGCATGGGGCCGACCACGTTGGTGGCGAAGACCATCTTCATGTCATCCGCGGTGGCCTCCAGCACGGCCTCATCGGGGTGCTTGGCCGTCGCCACGCCAGCGTTATTGATGAGCAGGTCCAGAGACGAGAGGCCCAGTCTGCCCTTAACCATGGCCAGCGCCGCCGTCACGCTCTGCTCGTCGCACACGTCCAGCTGTACCACCCCCAATAGCCGTCCGATGCTTGGGTTACCTGCCTCCTGCTCGTTCAGCAGGTCGTTCAAGCCGCTCGCTGTGGCGGGCGACCTGCATGTGGCCACCACGCCGTAGCCCTCGTTCAGCAGCTCCCGCACCTGCCCCCAACAGTTAACAGGTGGTGCGGTGCACACTCCAAGTTTGGTGGCGTACAAGCTGCAAACCGATCCCACGCGATGCGCCGGTCACAAGTGCAGTCTTCTTCATGTTGTACTCTACTTCTATGTTTCGCCGCAGAGTTCTCCGCCCTCCCCACGCTGTGCTTTGTTGGCCTTGCGTTGCTCTGCGCAAGTCTTACGCAAGAGTTTGTTTTCATTTTTGGTTTTCTGTTTTTTTTTTTTTTTTTTTTTTCCATAATCATATTCATTTTCATCGGCGGTAGTTAAAAAGACAACTACGCACCAGGGTGTCGGGCACAAAGCACAAAGGGTTGTTGCTCTGCTCACACAAAGCTGCTGAGCTCCCTCGGCTCGCAACTAATGCTCCGAAATGAACAAGCGATGCTGGGCCTCTACCCCGACGAAGACACGGCCGAGCTTGGGGTGCACCGCCTTCCTCCTCTCCCGCCCACACCCTCGCTCCCTGTCTTTGAAAGCTGACCCAATTCACTTATCGCCAGGTGTGTACCCAGCTGCGAGGTATGCCTGTCTCGCCTTGCCTTGGACATTGCGTCGGGATCACTGTTCGCTCAGTGAAACCACTCTGCCCGGCCCTATGTCGCAGGCTGGGTGAAGCAGCTGGTGGAGGCTGGCAAGGGCAAGCGGGATGAGGCCTTTGCTCTCCTCCTCTTCACCAACTTGCTGCATTCCGAGGTCAGCGAGCAGCTGTGGCGGCTCGTTCTCGGCGCTCTCCTGCGTCAGGTCTCCTTCTCCTCTCATCTGCTTCGAGATCGTGCAAGCCTAACCTTCCTCCGCTTAAGGCTGATGCACGCGAATTGGGAAACACCACAGCCTCCTCTTCCGAAGGTCAACAAGAGGCGCAGTTGAGGCTTGTTCGCCTGCTGGGCCAGGTCCAGCTGTCGCAGCCCTCCTACGATCAGTGGATACCCCGCATACTTGCCGTCCTCGTACGCCAGTGTTCTGTTGTTCGTTCGATTGGCTGCCCACACGTGATCTGGCCGTGTAGGTGAGCGAGAAGACGCCGGACGCGCTCAAGGTGTCGCTGCTTGAATACCTGGCAGGCAGCCGCGTCGATGGCCCCAGCTTCAAGGAGACGATGGACTTCATCGCGGAGCACATGGTCAAGCCTCGGCCTACCGGCGACAAGCTCCGCGCATGCGCCATCCTGGCGGTTGGCCGTATGCTGGGCCGGATCGTCAGCGTGGAGGTGGCTCGCACGCTGTTGCTCAGCCTGTGGAATGGTGGTGCGTAGATCAGCTCCGCCAAGTCGGCCAAGTAAGTCTCACAGTGGCGCTCCACGTTGACCGTGTGTTGCACATGCCGTCTTCCTGCGGCAGTGGAGGGGTTTGGGTTGCTCACACGGGCGGCATTGGCCTGGGTCTCCCTCGTACGACTGAGCCCCGACCTGCCTGAAGTTGCCCTGGACCATGCCGCCCAAGCGCTGGCTCACGACGCCGAACTGTCCTCTGCCTGGCGAGCGTTTGAAGGCAACTAACTCTTGGCTCCCTGCACCGACCTACTCGCCCTTACTTCGGGGCGCTCTTTTGCTTACCCACGCACCCGACAGGCGGCGATTCGCTGTTTTCGATCCCCGGCGATCAACGCTCCATATTCTACATGTCAGAGATACTTGGCCTGGACAGCGCCGCCTGGGCCAACCTGCGCCATCAGCTGGACCAGGTTCTGCCCGCCACCGCCTTACAGAGCCACACCCAACTCGAGTTCGTCACGGTGGCCTGGCCCGCCGGCCTCAAACGCCAACCGTTCTGCCAGGTGACCCAGTATTGTCAACAAGTGGTCAATCACACAACACTAACGTACTGGTTCTATGCGATTGGTCAGGTGTTCCACACGCAGCTCACTACCATGAAATCCGATCGAGCCAAGCAATCCCTCATTCCCTTCTTGCTCGATCAGCTGGGCCTGGCCACTGACGACCTTGCCTTGTACAACAACGCGACTCTCCCATACACATTGCCGGCACTCACCACACTCACCCACGTTTGTTATGTCGTCACCCGTGGACCGGCAACATAGCGGCCACGTGATGCCCTGCCTGATGGAACTCCTGTTTCCCGGTCCCTTCGAGGAAGGTACAGTGCTGCAAGAGCTGGAGAGGGACTGTCCGAACGCAAGCCGAGTGTTGCGCCAGCTGGCACTGGAGCCGAGATTCAACAATCTATGGCACTGGATGGAGTATGTCGCTCCAACCTCACTCATTATTATCCAATTATTATTATTATTATTATTATTTATTTTATTTTTTACATTATTTTCTCTGATCACCTGTCGCGTGTTGTGTGCGTGCGTGTATTAGGAGGCAAGAATCCAACCGAGTCGAGTCACCGAACAAGCTCACCGAATGGGACAACAAGTGGCTCTTCACCACGCGAGCAGACCTGCAGCGCTTTTTTGATGCGCCCCTGCCTGCTGGCTGGTCTTCTGGCAAATGGTAGGCGAGAGAACCCCATCGTGAATGCATGAATCTATGCGGTTGCATCTCATTAGCGTTTTGACGCTCTTGTGTTTCGTGATCAGGATGCCCGACTTGACGGGACTCGATGACGAAGAATGGGTCGGGAACGAGGGGAATTGCTCCCAGCTCGTGCGACTCTTGGCCTCGCGATTCAAGCTCGCCGAAATGAATGCGGCCACACATCTGGAACCCATCGCGTGGCGCAGTAGGCACCCCCCTCCCTCTTTTCTTTACTTTGCCGCCAAGCGTGGGCATGCCACCCTGACCACTTGTGACCCGTCCACCACCTGTAATCGTCGCAGGCCCGCACGATGCGAAGCGCCTCATAAAGTGGGTGGCCTCTCTCCTGGGCTACAAGCGAGTGACCGATAAGGAATACGTCGTGAATTTCCTCATCAGTTGCGCAGGACATGACCTCCAAACGTTCCAAGTGGTCGGCTTCGATCCGCCGACGAGTGGCTCTCACTCCGACGAGACGCCCTCGCACTACGATGAAGTCGTATGGGCCGCCGCATCCTCCTTTGCACGCACACGTGTCGATGCAGCACCAACCAGTTGCTGAAACTCTCTCTCTCTCTTGGTGTGTGTGGTCGCCTGCAGGGGCGCTACATGCGCGACTATCTCGAACTCATGTACGACGACGACGAAGCCGTCTCGACGCGCATTCGGGCTCTCACCCTCATTTCGGTATTCTCGTTGTGTTGCTTTGCTGGAGCCATGTGACCGCTCTGATGGTGGTGTTGCCGACCCAGATATATCGGGGCCAACGGTCGCTGACGATGCCACACATCGAGGCGCTGTTCCACAACACCAGCGCCGACGCCGCCCTGCGCGGGAAAGCGCTCTCGGCCCTCTCCCTACTGGTCTCCCTCGACGGCGAGCCGGTGAGGCGCCTTGTCGATACGCTGGCCTCGCTCCTGCCTCCGCGCCCCGGTACCGCTTTGCTGTCTGCCCTTTCTCCCTCCTTGCGGTTGACTTGTGCTCATCAGTTTCAACTCCTTGCGCGCGCGGGGGGAGACATAGGACACGTGATGTCCCTGCGCGATGCGGCGGCTGTGGCCGCCCGCCGGAGCTGCGGCGCTGCAGCTGCCGGCGTGGACAGGCTCCCAGAGGAGCTGCGCGCGCTGGTCAGCCACAAGGCCATGGTCTGCGCGGCCGACGATCCGTACTATCGCCAGCTTCAGGTACTCCACAACCGATCTGAATGAATCTGATTGGTCCATCGATGACGTTCGCATGCTGCAGATGTGCGCAGCTCAGAGCATGTGCAGGCTCATCCTACGTGCTCGGGGCGTCGTTGGCGATGACCTCGATATCTGCTGTATCCACTCCCTCCCCGACTCGTCATCACATGACGCTCGCGGCACTCACGCACATGCGACTGTGGAACAGCTGGCAAGTTTGCAGACCAAGTGCAAGGGCCCGAAGAAGGCGGGCTGGAGCTGAGCTCCTGGCTGCCGAGCGTCAAGCTGGCGCTGCTCGCCAGCCTCGCGCGTCCGCCTGTCCTCGACGACACACAGCTGGCCAACCCGTACCGGCAAGACATCGGGCGGGCCTACCTCCAGCTGCTCTTCGGGCCGCGTGTTTTTGCCGAGCTCGCCCCGCTGCTCTTGGCCGCGTTGGAGGAGCAGCCCGACCTGACCCGTACGACCTTCACTCATCTCGCCCACCTCTTCTCACCTCACCTTTATCCGCCACCGACCGCCCGGCTTCAGCTAGCTCACTGGACTGAACTGACCACACCGCAGCGGCCCGAGCCGTGTCAATGGCCACGGAGATTGTTGACGTGTGCTTCAACGACGAGCCCACGATACCCTGGCGATTGGCGGGTGCCGCGGGCGGCGGCACGATTGGCGTGCGCCCCGTGCCGCTGACCGAGGCGAGAAAGGACATCTTGCGCTCCTTTGTCAGGTGTGCCCTCCTCTTCTCTTCATGTCATGCTGTTGTAAGGGGGCCCCACTCACGCTTCCCCGCTCCTTCGCGATGGCAACAGGTGCGATGCGCTCTGGTCCGCCAGGACGTCCAGGACGCTCTCAGGTTTCATCGCCTCACGCCTGCAAGTTCGCATCCCGGAAAGCAGGGAGGAGCTAGCGCACTATTTGGGGTGACGTGTTAAACCTTACAGTTGCCCATGAACTCAAAGGGTGAAATGACTGGTGGGGGCGGTACTTGGCGAGTTGAGTGTGTCAGGTGGGGACAAGCCCCGCCAAGTGTGCCCAGCGACCTTACCAGCACTGAGGAGATCCAGAGGTGGTGAGAAGAGAGCTGTTGGATCAGCTGACGTTTACTGGCAGGAAAGGTGGTGCAGCTGGTAGACTAAGCACAAGGGGAATCTCAATGGGGAAAGATGATGAACGAATTGAGCAGTGGGCAGTTCATCTTGAGCACAAGTACGCACCATCAAGCATTGTGGTGATCTCTGCACTTGCCGCCCTCCAGCAGCAACTTGGCTGGCAGTTTATCCTCAGTGACCCTGCCTTCCCTCACACCCAGCTGGTGAAAGATCAACAATGAGGAGATGAAGCCACCTGAACTGACTGATGCTGAGCTTGGCACTGCCTGCTGTAACCTTCCAATCCAAACTCTACCTCATCCTGCTTCCTCAACACCACTCCAGCAAGACCATCCTGAAGACTGTTGGTGAGGTGGTGATCAACAGTGGGTTGAGATCCATTGAGGAATGTGCAAGCATGAAGTCCAAGGCTGATCCACTTGCCTGTGTATGCCTTGCTGCTCAGCTGCAGGCCCCCTACTGCTGCCCTCTTACCTCCCTTCAAAAGAGCCTGGAACAGAGTGTTCAGAAAAAAGTAACGATGGCACTTTATAACAAACCCAAAAATGCCTGTAAATGACTCAAGGTGGAACCCATGTATATTCTGTACATCCACAGATGTCACTTCACCATCTTACCTTTTTCATCAAAACAACAAGGTGAGCATTGACCTGATGCACATTGGTTCAACCACCACAGCCCAATAATGTACTTGACCCAAAGGGTTCATGTGCATTTCAAGATGTCACTTTTTCATCATAATAGATCTTCACCCACAAGAGAAGGAAGGCATTTTTGTGGTGACAGAGATGCATGGGTATTGCATGCACATTTGCAATGGCACTAGATGTGTGGCACAGTGGTTGCAAGCAAGCATGGAGGTGCACTGGCATACATTTGTGCAATGTCAGTCATTTTTGACCTCTCATTCAAGAAAAAGAGGAGGTTTTTATCCCTTCTTCTTTATCTCCATTCAAATTTATCTTCTTCATATAGGTATGAAGTTACTCCTCCTTCAGCTTCAAGCCCTTCTCCTCAAGCCAGTTCAGCAGCTTTGGAATGGTGGCCAAGGCCTTCCAGATTGATTCATCTCCCTGCTGGGGTGGAGAACCTGCAACTGGGTTGAGGTGCTGCTTGACAAGGCATGAACACTGGGGATGCTGTGTGCATACCAGCAAGAAAGGGGGCCATGTGACCTGTGTCTACTGCTGCAGTCTCATAGGGCTGGCCAGTCTCAACAACCAGACATCCAGGTGGCAAGGCCTGGCTGGGCGTGGGTGGGCATGGAAAATGATGAAGAGAGGAGAGAGCAGTTCAATGGATGACCAGGAGGCGAGGCCTGGAAGGGTGCCAATGGGCGTGGTAGGGTGGAGAAGGTGGCGAAAGTGGAAGGAAGGTGGAGTAGGCCATTGAGGTGGGCATACAAAAAAAAAATATTCACAGACCATACAACCTTGTTTCGTGGGAGGAAGGAAAGATGAGCTTTGTGCTGGTCAATGGAGGAGCATTGGGGACTCCTGACTTTATTGGAGGCGCTTATTGCAAATGCCCACAGCAGTCCATACACATGCATTCTGCTGTGTTTCATCTTTGTGCCATGCCTTCTTCAGTGTGTCAAAGATGCCAACCACACGCCCAAACCCATTCTCAACATGGGCATGTGCTGAGGCCAACTCCCTGTTGTAGCTCTGTTGCTCCTGAGTGAGGGTCCATGCACCTTCAAGATGAGCTGAGCGACCCTTGGGGCAGGAGAGAGTCATGACAAATTTGACACTGTGGAAGCCCATTTGGCCATAGGAGAAGTGGTTGTCAGCAAGGATCACAGCTCCTTTGAGCTTCCTCTCAATGAAGTTTTGTTGTAGCTTGAGGAAGTCCCCATCAAAGATCTTGGGCAAGTACCCACCCCACAACACTTGAAACTGGCCATGTGCATTGCTCAGTGCCATGAAATGCTGGCTGGGTGAATTTAGCTTGTAGCTCCATGAAGGGTCCTTCTTTGAGACTCACTCCACTAAGATGGGCATCAAAAGAGTCCATCCATAAGCAACCACCTTCAACTGGCCCAGAGAGTTCAAGCTCAGCTGCAAGGCAATGCCAGGTGGTCAAGTTGCCAAGTTGAGTTACTGTTTGTGCCCACTCCTTGTGGATGAGATGAAGGACATGGATGTTGTGGCGCAGCAACCTGGATGAGCAGAGAATCCACTTCTTGACCTCATTGTAGAGTCAATCTTGGCCAATGGCATAGCAGTCCTTGTAAAGGGTGACAAGCACAAAACGACAGTAGAAATGTTTCCCACAGCGCATGCCCCAAAGAGGAGGCTCCTTGGCGACAATGAATGCAATGATTGAGCGAAGTACCTGTGCAGGAACCCTTTTCTCTACTTGCTGTGTAACTTGTTGTTTGGTGCAACTCATGGTGTAGTGGTGTACTGCTAAAATGATATCAGCCTTGGTTTTTATTGTACGGGACACACAAAAAGCTGTGCTCCCCGTAGTGTACGTTTTACACTGTTTTTCATTGAGACGCACACCTCATTATGAAACCCATCATGCAAGCCCGGGGTAAAAGGAAAAAAGGATAGAAAAATATTATGTTGCCGGTTGTAGCCCCGACACTGGAACTGGCTAAAAAAACCGAGCAAACACAGCATGTGGTCTTGGCGGACGACTAGCGCAAGCACCGCACCTCGCGCCGTGCTCCCTCGCGACGTGTCGGCTCTGCTGGCCGAGCCCTTACGGCGCCATGGGGTGCCCGGCATGGCATGCGCAATTGTGTGGCGTGGCCGAGTGACCGCACAGGGTTGCGCAGGGGTGCGCCGACGGGGCACTTCTACACCCGTCACTCTGAGCGACAAGTGGCACCTGGGCTCGTGCACCAAGTCCATGACGGCCACGCTGGCCGCCATCCTGGCCGAGGCCGGTGACGGCGGCGTCAACCTCGACATGACCCTGGAAGAGGCTCTCGGCCAACACGTCGGTCGCATTCATTCGGGCTGGCGCGGCGTGACCCTTGACATGCTGTTGCACAACAGGGGCGGCGCGCCTGCCGACGTGCTGCCGTTCTTGCGGGCCTGTGCCCAGCAAGCCAGGCCCTCCGCCACTCCGGCCGAGTCACGGCTGCAGCTGGCAGGGCACATCCTAGCCCAGGCGCCAGAGGTCACGCCGGGCACCCAGCACGTCTACAGCAAAGCCGGGTTTGCGCTGGTGGGCACCGCACTCGAGTGCCTCACTGGGGTGCCGTGGGAGACGCTCATGCGAGAGCGCCTGTGGGCGCCGCTCGGCATCGCCAGCGGTTCGTTCGGTGCGCCGGGCACCCGAGGCGCTCGTGTTCCCGACGCGCCCCATGGTCACCACGCCGCCGACTGCTCCCCGGTCGAGCCTGGGCCGGGAAGCGACAATCCGGCGTCGATAGGCCCGGCCGGCACCGCGGCCATGACCGTTCAAGACTGGGCGCGCTACGTGGCGCTACATCTCGACGCGGGCAAGGGCGCGACGGCGCCTCCGCTCTTATCACCGCCCGCGTTCAGGCGCCTGCACTCGCCGCTGCCAGGCGATGAGGCGGCGTACGCCATGGGCTGGATCGTCTCCGAGCAGCCGGACTGGGGCGGGCGCTGCCTCACGCACAGCGGCGACAACACCCTTTGGCACTGCACGACGTGGCTATCTCCGTCCAAGGAGTTTGCCCTGATCGTCACTACCAACCGCAGCGGCTCTTCGACTGCGTGCAACGACGTGGTGCTCGCGCTCATCCGAGACCACCAAGCTCACGAGGGCTCCTCATGAACACTTTTCCAACCTCCACCTTCGTATCTGAGCAATGTTTGTCACAGTTCCTAACCGCCTTTGGGCCATCCACCCCGTGATCCCATCGATTTCATCATCTCTTGTAGGCCGTTGATGCCGCCCAGTTGCCTCACCATGCTCGGCGGCACCAGCTTGGCCACTTGCGACAGGCCCTGTCCCTGTGCAGGTCGCAGGTGTGAGCGCAGAGGCTATCGGTGTATGCGAGAAAGCAGCGGTTAGCACCTTGGGAGCGGAACAACCTCTTCCCCTGGGCGGGTGAAGGAATGCACGATACTGAGCCAGTAGCTCGTTGACGTCGGTGACTGCGCAGCCAGAGCCACGCGCAATGCGACACACGCGCGAGTGTGCGTTCTTCTTGAATATCTCCGGATCGTCCAACTCTGCCCAGGCAATCAGCGCCACGAAAGTGACAAGGACAAAGGGTCATGGAGAAGACAAGCTCGAACCTTTGTCGGTCATAGAGTCCATGATTGTCATGTACGCCTTAAGTTTCCTGGAAGGGTCGGCTTTGCCCTGGCTGAGCTGGAGCAACTTGTCCATGCCTGGTATCATCTCTATCAGCTTGTTCACAGGTCCCATCTATGTCACAACAAAAGAGCAGTGAGCCTTGATGGAACCAGGTTTACAGGGACCCTTTATCACCTTGAGGATCGCAGCGAACTGTTCGTAGAGGTCACGCAGGGTGAAGCCTCCGGCTAGGAGACGCTGCCCAGCGTCATTTGGCTTGGTGTCTGCAGCTTTCATCGCCTCCACTAGCCCGGGGAGGTCGCCCATCCCTGAGAGCGTAGGAAAGTTGCGGGTCAATGCTGTGGTACGAGAGTACTGTAAGATGGCAGAAGAGTGTCAGACCTAACATCTTGCTGATGAATCGGCTGGCATGAAACGGCTCAAGGTCCTCAGTATGCTCTCCCATTCCGACAAACGTGATTGGACACCTGGCCGCAGCCACTCTGGGAACAACACATACACAAACATGAGCAAACCAGAAAACAACACGCTTGCACCAAGCACCAAGGTGTGGAAACTATACGCGGATAGCGCGCCTCCGCCTTTGCCGTGGCCATCCAACTTGGTCACAATGATGGAACCTATGCTCACCCTTTGTTTGAAAGCGCTCACTTGATCGTAAGCTATCTGTCCGATGGTCCCGTCAAGCACGAACGTGGTATGGTCTGGATTCTGATATCCCATCAGCAGACATGAGTACAGTTGACCCGAATTGGCCCTTTCTTGCCGACGAAAGTAGACCTACCACGCTCGCTACCAGTTGCTCCATCTCTTCGAAGAGCGCTGCTTCTTGCTTGTGCCGCCCGCTTGTGTCCACGAGAATGATTTCGTAGCCCTCTCGCTTGAAGACTTCGAGGCCCTGTCGGGCGACTACCACCGGATCGTGACAGAGTGGGTCGCTGTAGACCGGAACCTTGATTGCCCTGCCCAGCCCCAACAGCTGCGGTCCCGCGCCAGCCCTGAATGTGTCCGCGCACACCATTCCGACCTTCCAGCCTCTGCGCTTGTAGTGGCGCGCCAGCTTGGCGACGGTGGTGGTCTTGCCCGCCCCCTCCAAGCCGACGAACATGATCACGTTTGACCGGTGTTTGGTGGGCTGGTGGGCTTCAGCCATCTCTCCCTTATGCTGTGGGTCGATGAGGGCAGTCAACTCTTCCAATACGACCTGGTCAACAGAGTTTAGAGAACGTAGCATGAGTAATCTCAAATTGAGAACACTAATTGTCAGCAGGTAAGTACTCGGCGTAGGGCCTTCTGCTTGGACGTGCCAGGGATTGAGTAGGCTTGCTGGATCTTCTCCTTCATCCTCTGCCTCATCGCAACGACGAGTTGGAGTTGTACGTCCGCAGTAAGGAGGCCGTTGCAGATCTGCTTGAGCATGTTGTCGATGTCATCTTGCCCTATCACGGCTCTGCTTGTCACTGCCTGCAGCGCTTCGTTGATCTTCGTGCCAAGCTCGCCTAGAACCATGGTATCACTGTCAATTCACTCGAGTGAACTTCAGCGCGTCTTGGCGAGCGCATCTTGTCTATGGAAGAGGTGTGGATGTGGCGCAATGAAGATGCTTGACTTTCGTTGACCTTGAATGATCATCGAAATTTAGCATATGTTGACCGCCATTGAACTCAACCTGTTGGCCTATGGTACAAAATCAAGGGATGTCGTGGGGAGAGATGGGACGCCCCAATGGCTCGGCCAGCTGGTGGGCAAGAAACTCGGCCAGTTCAACCATTGTCGGTCGCTTGGAGGGCTTGGTCTGCCAGCACCGCGCCATCATCTTCTCGAACGGGTTCTTCGGCGAACCGTCGCCGCTAGGCATCGGCGGCCTCGTGCCTTTCAGCACATCGAGCGACACGTCCAAGAAGTTCCTGCCACCACCCACGATCGCGACATTCAATTCAACAAACACATTCCAGTCCAACCTCCTCAGATAGTTATGGACGGGAAGCGTCTCGCACTGTCCGGCAAAGGGCTGTCTCAGGGTGAGCGCCTCCCACATCACGATCCCCATGCTGTACACATCTGAGCTCGCTGAGCTCCTGAATACGTTGCCCACGACCGTCAGCCACTCAGGCAAAAGAGAGAGAGAGATAGAAAAGAGGGGGGAGTAGTTACGCCTCGCCGCGGATGATTTCAGGTGCCATAAACGCGGGGGTGGCGCAGCGGGTCATGGTGGTGTTCTGCTTGAGTAGCTGGGAATAGCCAAAGTCGGCCACCTTGACGCTGGCCATGGCATCGGAGTCGACCAGCAGGTTCGTGGACTTGACGTTGCCGTGGACCAGCGGCGGCTCGAGTCCGTGCAGGAAGCTGAGACCGAGCGCCGCCGAGCGCAGCATGCCGAGTCGCTGGGGCCACGACGGCCTGACGGGACCCGAGTGCAGGACATAGTAAAGGCTTCCATGACGGGCAAACTCCATCACCACGCATAGGTTGGGCTTCTTTACGCACGCTCCTGTGCATGCATCGTCATTCCGTGCGCGATGTGTGATGTGGGTGTTGTGTGGTGTACGGACCGATGAAAAGGAGAAGATTGGGGTGGCTCAGTTCAGCGAGGAAGGCGGCCTCGGCACGGAACGCGAGCAGCTCCCGCTCGCTCAGCTTCTGGTTAATGAACCGCTTGACGGCCACCTCGATGCCCTTCCACAGCGCGCGGTGGACCACGCCGTAGGTGCCGATCGTGCTGCCTAGCTGCTCGCTCTCCTCCTCGATCTCCTCCATGTCAATGATCCACCTGTTAATCAAGATATCAGCTCTCAAATCATAATTAAAAGTTTTGTTGATTTGCTTATGGATTTCTCTCATTACAGATAAATAATAGAATATTAATTATTACAAATATCAACGTTTGTAATCGGAGAGCCATGAGTTTCGGTGGTCATACCGACAGAGATTGGCAGACATGAGGAAGCCGTCTTCGGTGTGTTGGTAGCCTCCGCCATGTGCCTCGGCCGTCGGCGAAGCCCCACCAGCTCCGCCGCCCGAAAACCGGCCTTCGAGGCCAGGCACTCGCATAGAGTAGAGCGTACCGTGGTGGGGCAAATTGTCGATCAATTCGAACTGATCCGTCGATGTCCACCGACTGCGTCGCCTGATCAAGGCGTAGTCGTAGTTCTCGTCTCCACCGAGGCCACCGTCGGTGGTCCGATCCTCGTGTGCATCGAGGTGATGCAACGCGGTCTCGGACACGAGCACCTGTCCGCCCTGAGCCATGGTCGTGATGTGCGCCGCCGTGTTGACCGGTGGACCCATGTACTCGACTCGCCGCGTGATGGAGTCCACCAGGCGGCGCGGCTCGCCCATGTGTACGCCCATCCTCACTCGCGGTCCCTGCAACACCGTCTCAGGTGAGCACAAGCATACAGGGAGCAGGTGAGAGTTGTACGTGCCTTGAACACCAGCCGCCCATCGACGTATTCCTCGCGTGCCTCGGGAAGCTGTAGCAGCGCCTCAGGCCAGTCCACTTCCATGAGATCCAACTGAACGCGCGCGCACCAGGCCACAGCCTTTGACACGTCGTCAAAGGCCGCACACAGAGAGCCCTCGCCGGTGTTGCCCTTTCTGCAGACACAAAGAGCGGGGAGAGCATGAGCCAATGGCATGAGGCGGGAAGCGGAGAAAGTGCAACTCACTTGAAGCAGGTTGCCTCGTAGCCATCAAACTCAAGCAATCGTTGGCGCAGAAGCTCATTGTAGGCAAGAGTGGCGTCGCGCATTGCTTCGGGGGCCATGTCCCACAGCGCCATTGCTCGCACGATATCGCTGAAGACGATCGCCATCTCGCCCGTGGGCGCCACCACCGCCCGCTCGCCCTCCCCCGAGTAGAGCGCGCCTACAGACCCATGCGAAGACAGGCCTGCACACATCGGAAGACCACATCAGACGCTTCTCTGGAGAGCTTGCGTCAGCCATATATCTATCAGTGAATACCTGATGAAACTTCGTCCTCGTTGTCGATCTCGGATGCTGATGAAAAGACGCTCGACGTCATCCACGACACCTGCTTCTTGCCGTTCTTACTATTCTGGTTATCTGAGAACCGTGCGGCCATGTGCCTCAGCCGACTCAAGACGTCCAGGAACGAGGGCCGCGCTTCGGCATTGGTGTCCCATGCTGCGCTCATGAGTGCGGCGTAGTCGGCCGGCGCGCTTGGTGGCACCGGAGGCCGCATGCCGTCCTTCAACACCGCCACTGCGATTGCTGCTGGCCTGAGCCCCCACATTCACATCAGCAATCCATGCGCGAGCGCGCGCGCGCGCGTGTGTGTGTGTTTTGCTAACGCTGAGAGTGTACCGCATGTTGGAGTAGGGCGCCTGGCGGGTGAGCACTTCCCACATGATGATGCCGAAGCTGTAAACGTCGGCAGCGGCGTGGTCGTAGCCAAACCCGCGCGATTGGTTGAGCACTTCGGGCGCCGACCAAGGCACACTCAGGCCCTGGTCCACGGGCTGTCGCTGCGACTGATGGCCCGACGCAGCGAGACCTCGGTGCAGGTGCTGTTCGTGCAAGCGTGCCAGTCCAAAGTCGGAGACCTTGACGTGCCACCTCGAGTCGAGCAAGAGGTTGAGCGACTTGAGATCTCTGTGCGTAATCCCTGTGAAGACGAAGCCACGACGTGAGTACAGCACAACGGTGGAGGAAAGGGGGAGACGGAGCAAACCAGAAGAATGGAGAAAGTAGAGGCCCTTGGCGGCTTGGCGCAGGATCTTGATGCGCAGCTTGGTCGGAATTTCGATTATGTACTCATTATGGAGCACGTCGTGGAGAGAGCCCATCGACATCAGCTCCATCACTGATGGAGAAAAAATCAGACTGGATGGACACAGCCAAGAACAGCGATGGCTCGCACCAATGCACAGATTGGGCGGCTTTGTTGCTGCCGCCATAAACAGGACCACGTTCGGATGGCGCAGCGAGGTCATGACACGCACCTAAGCCAATCAAAAAGTGAAATTTATCAAAGGAGGTGAGAAAGACGCCCTAACCTTGGGTGACGCTCATACCTCTTCGATAAAAGACTGGTGGAGTTCGGGGGAGTAGGCGGCGGTGAGAGTCTTGACAGCCACCTCCGTGCCTCGCCAAACGGCCTTGTTGACCCGTCCGAAGCCTCCCGTGCCCAGAACCTCGCCCATCTCCAGCTCCGACGCATCGATCAGCCAACTGCGGTCCTCGGTCTGCACTCGCCTCCCACAGCCCGTCAGCGCGCTGGATCACTGACAACAGAGGAGGCCAGGAGATTGTACGCGGCGATTGCGAGAGACAGCAAGGATGGCCACCCACACGCTGCCGATGACCACTATCACGCACACCAAGGCTGCAGTGGCCAGGCTCACTGAGATGGCCACGATGGCCGCCGTGCTCAGCTCGTCGCCCGAGCTCACCAACTCCTCGCAGAATTCGCCGGTCCTGAGGGGAAGGCAGGCGCACTTGCGGCTTCGGCAGGTGCCGTAGTTGGAGCATATAGTGCCGTTGAGCACGCAGCCGCTCAACGAGCTCACGTTATCGTTGCCGCAGGTGATGCTCACTAGCACATCGAGCACCTTGCTACGCGCAGCCTCGCCCACTGGCAACACTGTAACGCAGGGAGTTACTCGTTACTCAAGCTCACTACGGCCACAAGGATGCCGAGGTGGCGCCTACCATCGGTGATCTCGAGGATGTGATGCGCCTGGGTGGAGTTGACCATCCACCAGACCATGTCGACCAGAGTTCCGGCGCGGGAGCAATCGGTGTAGTTGGAGTCGGACAGGAGGATGTAGAAATAGGAGGAAATGGGCCAGCTCTCCTCTCTCGAGCTCCTGGTGAGGTCGGCTTCGAGGTACTTGCCCAACGGAACGTCGCGTGTCGCCTCCAACACCGTCTGCGTATTAATAAGTATCGACCAATTCAATAAAACAGTGCGTGAGGAGAGCAGGCACCGAGAGGTTGGGCTGCACGCCGATGGAACAGTTAGATCTGCATAGGGACGCCTCGGCGACGTTGCGCAGCGAGCCATCGAAGCCGTTGGCCTGGCTGGCGAATTGTGCCGAGTGGGCGCCCGAGAACTTGAAGCTGGGCGCGAAGGCAAGGCTGTAGGGCGTGCTGTCGACCCGGATGCCGACCTCTGGCTCGCCCAACGGCGAGAGGGAGGGTGAGCCAGGACAGGCGGCACATGTGCGGGGCGAGGCTAAGCTTACCCGACTGGCCCACGTATTGAGCGCCGTCAATGGGAAAGGTGACGTTGTCGCCGGATGCGTTGACGAGCCGCGCAAAGTCGGCGTTGGCTCGAGCGAGGGCCTGCGTGAACGGATAGTTGTAGCTGCCGGACTGGTCCACCAACACCAATATCCTTTCATCCTTTAGCCAATCCTCCTTATCCTGGTTGAGCCTGTTGCGTTCAGCATGTCAGCGTGTGCGACTCGCACAGATGGCAGTGCGCACACTCAGAAGGTATTGACGAGGCGGTACGCGAGGATAGCAGGATCGCGCCACGAGGTGATCCTGCCCATGTAGATCTCCGCCAGGGTCGTCAAGCTTAGCAGCACCGGGGACGCCTGGCGCTCCAGTGCCTCCGGCAGGTGATAGCCGATGCTGACACTGAATGCAGCAATCGGCCTTCCACATACGCGCGCGTTAGAAACTTATCAACCAATGTCTATGCCTCCGTGTCAGGGTGCAAAAGAGTGTCTCCGAAAGTACAGGTAGCGAAAGTCGGGGTGGCCGGTCGGTGGCGGGCCAGCGAGGACCGTAGCGCTGTAGTCCACGTCTCCGCTCTCCAGCTGCTTCTGCCCGCCTTCAGGGATATACTGGGACTGCATCCGGTCCACGCTCCTGCTGTAGAACAGACCCAGGGATTCCACGAAGGGCGCGTCGGGTCCCATTCCGGCGATGATCGACGCGCGCAGCCGCCGCTCCTTGTTACATGTAAGCAGCCCCATCCAGTTGAGCACACGGATGCGATAGGCTACCGAGAGCCGTACGTAGCCGAACAGCTCCAGGTCGTCGTTCGTCTGCGTGTTGGCCACGCTCCACACGGTGTTGTCGAGATGGAGGCCGGAGCCGCCGCAGTCGGCCGCGGTCATGTCGCGGAATTGGATGATGAAGGAGAAGAGGCACAGCGGGTAGGAGTCGCGACCAGAACCGTTGACAATGTATTCGGGCAGCTCCTGGGCGCTCTGGCCACTCGGACTGAAGTCGTCCATGGCAGCCTTTATGTTGTCCGGCCAGGGCGCCACCGTTTGATCTGAGAGAACTTGGGCTAAGGCCAGGACGTGCAAGAACGCAAAATAAAAAACGATAATAAATGAAAATTAATGACAACCGCTACGAGAAAACGCGTACTGGCTTTGTTGATGAGGCGAGCGATGGGAGATGCGAGCGCCGAGTAGTAGGCAGAGTCATTGAGAAAGTAGGCCAGCGTGAATGGCGTCTCGTCGACGTAGGCCAGTAGGGGCTCGGTCGTGTCGAAACTGACCACGGACCGGTCAGGGTCGACCATGGATGGCAGTTGAGCGAGCGTGCCGTGCTCCCTCAGCGACTCGGCCACGGCCGGGTCTAGGCCGAGGTCGTCAATAAACTCCGCGAGCGCTCGGGCAAGGATCTGAGTCACGCCCAGGCCGGGCAGCCAGGCCAGCCTGATGGGTTCGTCGGGCAGTAAGGGCTCGATTGAGGGGTTGAGCCGAAGCAGGTCGGGGTCGTTCCAGCGAGAGACTTCGCCCAACCAGATGCGCGTCAAGAGACTTCGATCTAGCACGAGCCCGCTGGTGGTGTTCTTGTCCACAACTCCGGGCAGGTTGTATGTGATGGCAATGGCGCCGGCCATGAGCGGGAGCAGCACCTGCGAAGAGGGGAGGTCGGGCACTGGGGCATCGAGCGAAAGAAAGTCGAGCTCGCCCCTGTTGTAGTGCTCGAGGCCCTCGGTGGCATTAAGAAAGGGGCGGTAGATCCAAACGATCTCTTCAGTGACGTAGCGATAAGTGACTGCGCGGCGGGCGTAGGCGGAAAGGCCCACCTCGCCACCGCCTCCCTTTATCACCTGCCCAGTCGCTGTGTAAAAAAAAAAAAACTGTCAGCCGCAGTCCAAAGGAGGAAGTCTAGGCGAGGCCTGAGGTACCGCAGCGCAACCAGAGGAAAGCAAAGAGTAAGCACAGCGAGCTGCAATTGATGCGCATGCGTGCCGAGAGTGCGAAGTGCTTGTGAAGCCAAGCACACCGCTTGCCTGGCTTGCCTTGCAGGAATTAGGCAATAACCACTTTGGATTACCGCCAGAATTAGCCACATACCAGTCATGAAAGCAACTGTAAATGCATTGACGCCATGGTGGGACCACACATGCGCGTTATTATGGTCCGCCTTGCGACCTATGAGCCGTGTTCTTTTTCCTGATTGGTTGCGTTGCACTAAAAAGTAGAAATTATCCAGTTGCGCCCGCGAATTGGCCAGTTTGTGGCCCCAGACCAATCACTTGAAGGCCAACTTAAAGCGGTACTGCAGGTGCGCGTCCTCTTCGACGTAGGGATACCACATGATGTAACTGCCGAAACATAACGCACAATTACTGTTATGCGTCGGTCCAACCACGTGAACAAGCAAGGAGTAGTACTTGGTGCCCCAAATGTTGTTGTAGAGGTTGAAGTGTAGTCCGCCATTGTCAATGTCGGCAGGCTTGAACGGGACGGGGAACGGATTAGGAGCGCCTAGCGGGATGTGAAGCAGCGTTAGCAGCGCCCCAGCCAGCGTAGACAGCGTCGCGAGACCGTACCTGCCGAAACGAGGGCAGCATCGGGGGAAGTGATCTGCAGGGAGGCTCCGTTGGCGCTGTCATCGATGAAGAACACGCCGTTGTCGTCCACGCCATGTAGATGGAAAGAGCCTTGATTTTGATCAAATTAAATAAAATCAATAAATATTTAAATATTTAAAATCAGTTGTCCACGCTTGCGGTGCCGCCAACCTCGCAGGGTGTTCGCACCATTATGCAGTACGTCCGAGATGTCGATGGGACTGCCCAGCTTGCTCAGCAGCCAACGGCCCTTGACCGGTGTCGACGGCGTAAAGGTAAACCAATGCGCCTCGGGCAGCCTGGTCGAGGTCTTGTTGTACTCGGTGAATGTGTACTTGATGGTCTTGGCACTGCCCTCGGTGCCCACGTCGATCTGAATCCACACCGACTGTGCCGCACCATACAGCTTCCACGTCTCTGCCGGCACCGACGTGAGTAATGAATTATAAATTAATAATTAATTTTAGTGTATTTGGTTATGTTTTATTTTTACTTGTCTGATTGCAGTGCGCGTACCGTTGGCGGTGGAGAGGCGCAGCAGGAAGTGCCAACCGTCCTGTGAGGTCTTGGTCCACATGGCCTCCAGCTTCGGCAGCCAGAACCCGTGCAGCGGCTTCGCAGCTCCCACGCCGGGCTTGCCAAAGTCCTACGGCAGCACAAAGAACACAAGGCAGGTTGCCCAATCAAATGTGGGTCTCTGGCTGCGCGGGGGTTGCTGGCTTACCTTGGCGAACCACTCCGGGGGAGGCTGTAGGTATCCGTAGGTGTCGATGTAGGTGGCGTAGTCCTCCTCGTCGTATGTTGAGTATTCGAACAGTCCCAACGAGTGGTGTGTCTGGTGTGTTGCATGCGACGAAGCCAACACATCGCCTGGTTAATGCCAGCAGCGCCCACTCCGACTCCGTGGGAAAGGGCAGTTCTACCGCTCCGTTGGCCCACTGGGCGCGCTTGGCTTTGTCGTAGAGGTAGTCGATCGCGCCATTCTTGGGGTTGAACGCCAGCACCAACTCGCCGCATTGAAAGACTCGCGCCCAGTCCGCACTGTGCAAGCGCAAAGGAGCCAAACGATTTTTCACGATTTCACAGGTCAAGTCACCACAGCTACCGAAGAGCGGGGGGAGGTACGTGGCGACAGCGGAGTAGCCCATAGCCTGAGGATTGGGCGGGGCCTTGGGTCTCAGCTCCTTCAGCAAGGCTTCGATCTCCTGAGCCACCGGCCTGTACTTGTCTACTCCTCGGCAATGAGCGTCAATCAAAAAGCGTTGAGTACACGCAGCGCGCGGTACCGGACGAGGAGAGCGCGAGCAGAGCGTTGGTGATGAAGGACCGCTGTTCGAGCCACGAATTGACCATCAGCTCAAAGTTGGACCTGTCCTTGACGGCGTGGAACTCAGCGTTGCTCCAATGGGTGAAGTCGTTCAAGAACGTCTAACACATCGCATTCGATCAGGTCAAACAAAGTCAAAAGGCGGTGGATCATGACTGCGATTGCACGTGCGCGCGCTTACCTTGACGTCCACGCCCCACGTGTGCTCGCCGACTTTGGTGAGGATCCGATTGAAGTCGCGGAATGCGGCGTCAGACGAAGAGCAGTAGCGACCGGCCAAACAAGCCCTCCGCACGCGCAGCACCTCCCTGAACTGCGCCAGCTTGAGCGGATCGGACGCCACTGCGTGCTCCCCAATGATAAGGGTAAGTCCGAGCCGAACAAATTAACTCCTATCATGCGTTTTACCTCCGTAGATCCATGTGTCACCGATCTCGCTCTCGATGACGGGCAGCGAGGACCGGACCGTCTGGAGCTGCTCGACGAACGCATCGAACGTTGACCCCTGCACCACTGCGTTCGGAAACTCTCGCTGCGTGTAGATGTGTGAGGAGTTGCGGGGTGGATCGAATCGGGGATTGAGTAGTGCACGGCTATAGGCGCACCTCGAGCTGCTTGAACACAGCCAACGCCTCATCGACCGTGTGTGGTCCTTGGTTGTCCCCCTTCCACGCGAGCGCAAGGGCGTGGTCGAGCCCTGGAACGATCACGCAGTCCGACACGTCGATCCCGCCATAGCCGCCTAAATCGCGATGCGGCTCACGGATAAGTAGGCTCACCCATCGACCACTCAGCACATGGGCGAGCAATTGGCATGCATACCCGGGTGGTACATTCCGAGCATTTCTTTGCGCGACGTGGGGTCTCGCCACACGAACGCGCTTGGTGCTGCACAACATTGTTTGTATGTTGTTTTTATAAAATAATATAATATAATAAATGATCAAGAAGATGGCGCATGTACCTGCAGGAGGCGATGACCCACCGTTGACGCCCACGCTGATGGCCTCAACGCCCAGCTCGGCCAGCAGCGGAATTACTCCCCGAGTCATGCCAGGAACATCTATCGGGGAGCGGACGCACACATACACAGACGTCAGGCTAACCTCATAGACACACTCTCGTCGATTGATGCGGAAGACGGAGGCTTCACCTCGCTGGGAGAGCGTCTTGGGAGCCGGACGGCCCAAACGCTGCGCGAGCTCCTTGGCCAGGTTGACCGACGACTGAAAGAGCGAGGAGTCGTAGACCTCGGGCTCGGAGTTGAATGGAAACGCGTGCCATGTGATGTCGCCTCGCTTGACCGCGTCTTCAGGCCGGACACCGCCCACGTGGTCATCGTGACACACACACAGTGAGAGAGAGAGGGAATGAAAGCTCATTTGTGAGTTGGCGTAGGCGCATTGGTGGGATCAGTACCAATGAACGCCTGCTTTGCGCTGGCGTCTGGGCAATGCAGAAGCGGAGGGCGCGGGCCGTTGGCTTGCAGTCCTGAAAGGGAGGGAGAGGGCCAAGGTGATGACGGGCCAAGGGTCGGGGAGCCGCTAGGGCGACGTACCAGGGGAGGGGTAGGTCCACCGCGACGGGTCGATGCAGTCGAGGTAGAACGAGGCCAAGAAGGCCTGCGTCGTGTAGACGTAGTTGTAGGGCGGGTCGTGCTGCCGCAGCGCGGCCGATGTGTTGATGCCGCGCGCAAAGTAGTCGTCAAAGTACTTGTTCATGATAGTGAACGCGAATCCTGGGTGATTGTCACCTGCGCGTCAACAGAGGCAGCGCGGCACCAGTGGGTTGAGTGAGTGGTACCTATCTCCTTGGCGCCCAGGCCGTCGAAACCCACGTCCAAATGGTTGGAAAACACTGCAAGAGCACGGCAAGACTCTCAGTCACGGGGGAGAAGAGAGCTGCGAGTTCGGTGGGCCAAAAAGAAAAGGGAATGGGGAGGGGGGGGCTATGGACCGACGTGAACGTGCTTGATGTTGGCTGGTCCCCAGCTCTCAGCAGCAGAGAGGGGACCGCAGCTCAGTGCCAGCATGGTTACGAGCACAAGCCCCAAAGTCAGCCTCTCATCCATCTTGGAGCACTCCAACCAATAAAGAATAAAAGGCCAATAATAAAATATTTAATTCAACCAATTTGCTGCGTGGTGCCCATTGGGCATCATCAAGTAGAGCACCCAACACCTGACGGACTGAGCGACCGCCTGGGCTGGCGCTGTTGAATCGAAATGTTTACAAAACGTGGCCACCGATGTTGCTTTACAGGCTGGCGGCCTTGTGGTTGATCCACACAGACGCGGAGGGGGAAGAGGCCCACAGCACGGCGGTGAGCTGCGAGTTCTGGTAGCCGTTTGTCGGCAGAGCAAACGTGAAGCCCTTGGGGCAGGACGCGCTGTCGCTTCCCCACACCGTGGCGTTGGCACTACATCACGCCACGCCAACCCGCACCACAACAATCAGCTCCACACATCCCCCTAAAGGACGCCAGATCACGCTTACCTCAGAACAAAGGCGCCGGTGGTCGGGTCCCTGCAGGCGGAGCGCAGCCGAGTCGATGTGCAGTCGAGGGCAGCCCACCTTCCATTGGGCTGCAGCGCGGCGCAACCGCCCAGCGCCTTGGGTTGCTCTGTCGGTGTTGTGTTGATCTGTGAGCCAGCCGAGGTGTGCCAGAATAGGAGCAGTCGACAAGATGAGGGTGGGCTTACCCTTGTCCCAGCTCCATACGAAGCCCTCAGCAAGGAGGGGGCTCAGCTGGTCGACGCAGGCAAAATTGACGTTGCACTGGGCCTCCTCCAGGATGTCGCCGGGCAGCATCATCTGACCGTCGTAGCCATTCTAGGACCAAGAAGCCCACACAGTCAGATCACTGAACGAGGCAGCACACACCATGCACATCATGCACACCACACATAATGCGCACACACACACACACACACACACACACACACACACACACACACACACACACACACACACACACAGTACCCAGAAGGGGCCGTAGGCGAGGGAGTCGCCCAGCACGCGGGCGATCTTGCCGTTGTCGAGGGGCGCGTGCCTCACGGTGCAGTTGGGATAGGCCTCGAACGGGAACGGGCCGTACTCGCTCCACAGGTTGGCCCGCGCGAACAGGTGACGGCTCATGATCTCTCCGTAGTCGGTGCGGCTGACGAACATCACTGCGCACAAATGCGTCATCGTCGCCATCCTTGTGAGCGTGTGTTTGTGTCGACCAAAGAAAGGAAACAGGAGCAGCGCGCGAGCTCGTACGTTTCTTGCCGGCGGCGTTGAGCTGGCGAGGCGACGGCCACGAGCGGGGGAAGAGCCGTTGCTTGTCGAGTGGCGTGAACACGCTGCTGCCAAAGTGGTACTCGATGCCCTGCAGGATCAGGTTGACCTTCGACCAGCCTTGAGTGTTGGTGATAGGGGTAGTGGAGTGGCGTAGGCAGGTCAGCACCGAACGCCAGTGAGGTTGCGATACAACGTGACATTGAGGGGGAGGGATTGGTACTCAGCAGGTCTTCCTCATCGTCAAAATAGAAAATCACGAATTCTTGGTCGTTGCCTGGGGCGAACACAAACTGCTTGATCTCGGCAAAGGTTTCGTTGAGCGTGCGATCGTACTATACATTAAGCAATACATAAACATATAAAATGAATAAATACATTAGCTCAAGTCGACAAAGTGCATTTGTGGTAAGGAGTGGACGTACTGGGCTGAAACAGCCGATGGTTTCGGAGTCCCAGTCAATGTTGATGCCAAACTCGGAGGCGAGGAAGTGGATGAAGTCGTTGAGGCTCTGTAGGTGGATGCCGCCAGCATGGCAGATGCGGATAGCATCGCTCCACCAATGCACATCGAGCTGCAAAAATTGAATAAAAATCAGGAAAAATATCCAAAAAAAAACATCTACGACATAGCGCACCTCAAAGTGGCGAATGCCCAGCTTGAACTGATCCCAGAGACCGAGCTGCTGGTTGGCGATGTACACCTGCCAGTCCTCGCTGACCAGGTGCGTGAGTTCATTCAGGATGCCCTCGGACAGACCGTAGCCGTTGGCCTGCCACGCATCCCAATCACCACACGAGTGAGTGCGTCGGTGGGCGTGGTCCAGCGTGACCGTCGCGAGGGCTTACCAGAGTGATGGCCGAGTTGTGAGTGCCAGGCAGCGAGAGGTTGTTGAGCGGCGTGTCGTATTGGATCTCGCGCTGGGTCTTGAGCGCGTAGGAGGTCCACGGGTCGGGCTGGATGCTGCCATCCTGGCACACGTCGGCACAAATGTCCGGGGCCAGGCTCATGCACGTCTTGACTCGCGTGCACGTCACATTCTGTGGCGATAGCACACACATGCGCGGTGGAGTGTCAGCCTTCTTCCCCTTCGTGGCACGAGCGATTGGTGGAGAGGTAGGGAGACGCGTACATTGGTGGCCCACGAGTGGAGCAGACGATCCTTGACCAGATCAGGATCAGTGGCGGCGGGCTTGGAGAGCTGCACGGCGGCGAGCAGCTGGGAGGTGGCTGCGGGCGACAGGCTGTCGCCGTACTTGGCCAACACGCGACCTATGATCTCCTTCTTCTGCGGCAGCGACAGCTCTTGTGGCAGTCCTGTATTCGTGTTGATGAATTTATTATTAATATTATTAATATTTATTTTATTTTATTGTTATTCTTCATGCATTATTATCTTATTTAAAATTGTTTTTCAATGGGCATGACTATTTGATGAACTTCAGAAAACTGAGAGGTGTACCTGGGGGAGCGGCAAGGCAGAGGACGGCAGCTGCGCCGAGCAGGAGGAAACAAGCAAGGAGGACACGGGGTGGCGTGGGATACCTCGCCATCTTTGTGGGGCGATGGTGCTTGAAGAAGCGCGTGAAGGAAAGGGGCGACCTTGGCGTATGGGTTAGGTTTGGGGTGGTGCTGCTGACGTTATGGAGGAAGACAGAGGGAATGGCCTTCCACTCTGTGTCTCTCGGCTCACAAAAGTTTGACACAAACGGATCGCCACACGATCACCGATACTGCCGAAATTTCGTTCATTCCACCTCCCACGCACAGCATTGGCCAGCACCTGCTCGCGCAAACGTCGGAAGAAGTGTCCGCCAGCCACACTGCGGTGACATGGTGTGTGAAGAAGTCCTTGCTTTCATTGGCCTCTAGACACGTGTTGTCATTTGGAGGAGAGCGTGTGGCGGATGAAAGCCTGCTTGCCGCAAGCATCGCAGTAGGGCTTGTCCCCGATGTTGAGGCACGAACGCTCCAGCTTACGCCCGCATCCAGCGCACCCGAAGCATTCCTGAGACAACATGCAAGGCAAGGCAAGGCAACAGCGAGTGAGTCAACAGTGAGGGCTCACACATCACGCACGCAAACACATGTGTGTCAAGGTGCGCTTACCCTGTGGAAGTGCATGCCGGCTACTTCAACGACGTCGCCTTCCAGCTTGCGAGCGCACTTGGAGCAGTTGGCGTTCATGGCCTGATCGAATGGACAGGAGGAGGGAGATGAGGTCAGCTCATGGTTTCAAAGAGAGAGAGGGAGGGGAGACAGACTACCTTGACTGGCGGGCGCTGTTGGGAGTTTTGGTTGTTTTGCTCGGCAAAGACCTCGTTCACCCGCGCAGGCACGCTCTTGCTGAGCTGGTTGTAGCGCTCCACCAGGTCGCCCGTCACCTGCAACACCGTCGACACAAGTTCCATTCATCAGCTACCACACACTCACACACATCGGGAGCGCTTCCTCAAAAGAGGCGTGGCCGTGCCTGTGGATGCTTTTGGCGGGCGCGCAGGATGTCGTCCTTGAGCGCCTTCAGCGAGTCGTTGAGTTCGGCTCCTGCATAACTCCTATGTTAGTGTGCCGACATACTCCCAAAAACAATGCGCACGCTAGCGCACACCACACACACACACACACACACACACACACACACACACACACACACACACACACACACAAGGCACTGGTCATACCCTTGCCCTTGAGGATTTGAGTGTCTGATGCGCGGCCAATCTCGTCTTCGATGCGCGTCAGCTTGTCGGAGAGAGCCTTGACCTCCGCCGGGATCGCCGGCTGGCTCGAACCTGACGACGAGGAGGAGGATGGCTGCGCCTGCTTGCCGTTCTGCTGCTTCTTGAGCTCCTGCTTCTTGTTCATCCGCTGCATCACCTTCTGGCGCATCTCCTTCTCCCGGGCGGCCTGCACCTGGATGGCCTGCCGCATCTGCTCCCTCTGGTCCGGCTTCGCTGCCGCCGCGCCTGCGTTCCCCTGACTGCGCACAGTTGCACGACAGAGAGCGAGAGGAGAGGTGTCAGTAATGCGGGAGGGGAGCACGCGACCACACGGTCGCCCACGGAGCGCTGCACGTGCCTTGCGGTCGCGACAGTCGTCGCCGCCGGCTTGGCAGGGCTGCTTGTGGCGGCGGTGACCGGGGGAGTCGGGGAGGCGTTCTTGACCGCGACTGCAGGGCCGGTCGGCGCCGGTGTCGGCTTGGCCGCGGCGACTGCGGGACGAGGCGAAGCCTTGGCGGTCGATGCAACGGGCGTGGCCGCCGGCGTCGAGATCGGCGGCGCAGCGGGCCTGGCGCTGCTCGTCTGTGGACCTCCAAAGGCCGACAGGCGCACGTTGGAGTTCTGCACCATGGTCGGCACCGGCTTGGGCGACACTCTCTTTGGCACGGCCGCTGCCACGGGCACGGCCGGCGCGGGCCGAACGGCCGCAATCGGCGGCTGTGCGGATGCTGTGAACGCGGACGCGGGCTTGGTCGCCGTCGGACCCGCGCTGGCCGAATACGACGGCACTGGCGGCGCGGCGCGGGTGTGCGTATGAGTCGCGGCGGAGGTGGGCGGAGTCTTCCTCGGAGATAGAGCGGTCGCGGGTGTGTGCGAGGGAGATGTCCTCGCGGGCAACGGCGGTCCCGTGGTTGTCGTGGGCGGTGGAGTCGTCGTAGTCGTAGTCGTCGTCGTCGTCGTCGTCGTTGCAGAGGGAAAGAAAGTGTAGGGCGTCTTGTAAGGTGGCGGCTGCTGGTGGTAAGTTTGATGTGGAGAGACGGGCGGAGGAGCCGCAGCGACGGCAGAGTAGGAGGGCTGCTGTCCCACGCGATGGTGGGCGTGGGGGAGAGGCGGCGGCGCCGTGGACGACGGTACAGCGACGCGGCTGGGTAATGGCGGCGGTGCCCCAACCCCACTGCCAACGCCAGAAAACAGGTTGCCGCAGTCACGGCAGAACTTGGGCGCCACGGCGTTGGGCGCAGTCGCGCCGCACTTGGCACACCTCAGCACAGGCCCACCACTGCTGCTGCTGCCGCCGGCGGCGAATCCGTCGCTAGAGCGGGCCGGAGAGGGCGCCGGTTGGGGCGAGGGCACTGGAGGCGCGGCCCGGTGAGGCAGGAGGTCTCTCCGCGACGAAGGGAAGGCCGCCGCCGAGTTGTGGCTATGGTGATGCTGATGTTGGGCGGCGCCCGTGGGCTCGTATACTGACGTGAGGCCCTCCACACGGCCCGACCGCGGGGTTGTGTGGCCGCCACCTTGGAACCCGGGCGACTGGTGGGTGACCCGATTCCGAGGCGAGGCGCTGGGCTTCAAGTCTGAAGTGCAATAAAAATTAGATTAATAATAAATCTGGCGGAACGGTGTGCCTCACACGACGATGGTGCACGACATGAGAGCACACCTTGAACGACTGTGAGACGCTTCGCATCGTGGCGATATTGTTCGATGAGTATGGCTCCGATCCACTCTTCCATCTCCGCCTCGCTGTCGGCGCACAGCAGATACTCGGGCTTGCGAGGATGCCACAACCGAAAGAGAGTGACCTGCCAGTGACAGCAATGCTAATCAGGGCCATTGTTGCTGTGGGAACCGCAAGTGAACGAAGGGCGCTGACCTCTTTGGTGTCTCTCTTGAGCTTCCTGCTTAGTTTCGGATCGTCCACCAGTTCAACAACATAGCCGTCGAGTAGAACCACGCCGTAGGGTCTCGCATCCTGCACATGGTATGAGTCGTTAGCCGACGGCAATTACAACACTGCGAGAGAGAGAGAGAGAGAGAGAGACGAGCAATATGAGCAAGAGACGCACCCCACTGTGGCTAGGTTCGAAGTAGTACAACCGCTTGTCTGTGCAATCGAGGAGAGCAAAGAACGGAGCGACAAAAAAGAGCGAAAAAAGAGGAAGAGAAAGAAGAGGTGGACCGGTCCGTGGAGGAGCAACGACAGGAGCGGGGCAAGATGGGAGAAGAGGGAACGGGACCGTACCGCAGAGGGAGAACCAGCGGCGCTTCCAATTCTTCACCTTGTGTCCCTGCTTGTAGAGCAGCCCCGACTTGCTCCCATTCATGACGCTCCCGGCCGACCGACCCATCGCCGCCTACTCGCACACCAGTGGAGGTTCATAGATAATAAAAAAACAAATATACAAAAATAATACATCAGTTATTCCTCACAAAAAGCGTGCGGAGCAAGGAAGCACCTTGTAGGCGGAGGAGCGTCGCCCCGAGGCCTGCTCTTCCATTTAAATCAAAGATGCAAGTGCACTCAGCTTCCGTTGGCGAGCTGGCTTCGTGGGCGCAAGTACGCCAACAATACGGGACGAGAGTTTCTTTTAATTTTATTTAATTTATGTTATTTATTAATGATTTCTTTTGCAAGGCAGGTTTCTTGTATTGTCTAAGAGAAATATTGCGAACGCAAAACGCGATTGGAGGACCTATTATAGCAAAGAGTTCAACTATGTGAAGCATATCACAGCCAAAGGGGTTGGCTTGCTCGGATTCCATCGGGCCGGCTTTGCAGCAACGGAAAAGGGCAACTGAGTGTGACTTCGCTCTTTTTCACGGCCCGCTTCGGCCCTCGCGCTTCGCTCTTTTTCTTGTCCCCCTTCGTTGAAGTCTCATACAAGTGGACTCGCCCGCGCGGCTTGCAGGAGAGAGAGAGAAGAACGAACAGGAGGCGAGTTTGGTTGTATCACGGCGGCGCTGCAACTCCACCGCGTGGTCTCCTTGCCACCCTTCACCGAACCTGTTCGGCGTGTATCGCAACCAACGAACTCCAGCGTCCAACGCCGCAACACTACAGCAACAAAAGTCGCACCAACAATACCAGAGCAGACAGCATAAGCGTGATGTTGGCGCCACTCCCTCACAATCAACGAGACGATGTGCTCGAAGTCGCCAGTTCGTGCTCACTCCTCCCTCTGCCAATCTTGCACCTAAATCAATTTGATTTCAATCTACAAATTCTACCTAGAGATTTTAACAATCTTCGACCGAAGATTGCAGGCGATTTTTTCTCTGCCGTGTTGTGGCCCCGACACTCTCCCTTTGGTCTAGTCTAATCTTTTCTTTACAGTACTAGACACGATAAACGTGCCGCACAGAAAGGACGGCACTCCGAGACAGCCCTTCTACTCGGCACACATTCCCGCCACCGAACAGCGATGGCAACAACAGCAGACGTCATCTAGCTCACCCTCTTCCTCGCGAGCCAAGGTACCCCCCCCCCTCCCACCGTCGTCTACGCTTTCTTTCTTTTCCGCAGTTGCCCGCTTCTCTTCGTTATTGCCGAAGCTTGCAACGTGAACTGCACCTTTTTTCCTTTCTGCGACAACGCACACGCCTTGCGATCACCTAGAACTTGCAACCAATCCCTGCACGCCCTTTGTGGTCTGTGACACTCACGTGAAAGCTCTGTCTTATCTTCCCCTCAGACCTTTTTCCTGAGCGTGGCGGACCGACAGGAACACGCCGTCAAGATTTCGCTGTGGGACCGAAAGGAAGAGGGCACGAGCGACGAACACCAGAAGCTTCTCGGCGAGTGCACTCGTACGCATCGTCCTCACCAAACAACGTACATCACACAACACACCGCTCATGTCGGAGTGGACACACACACACATCTGTGCAGTGCCGCTGAACTACGTCGGGTGGAACTGGGTCGATGCCAAGCTCAAGCTCAAGGCCGCCGATGGGGCCCACCCAGACAAGTACACCAGCAGCTACCTGCGCACGAGGATGCGATTCACGCGGGACTACCGGAACGGAGGCAAGGTGATACGTCTCTCCTCTCACCCCTCTCCCCGGATCTCATCGCCTAGTTCCCTTTTGTCGACGCGCTCTCGTGCAATTTAGTTCCGGTGCATAGTGTCTGACATCACTTATTGCGCGGGATGGCGGTGGTGGGCGACGATGGGCAGAGCGGAGAGATGGCGGCGGTGGAGGAGCTCGAGACGCGCAAGGAGGACGTGGTCACGCCCAAGACCGCCGATCGCAAGAAATTTTGGCGCCACACGCGCGACCTCGGCAAGCGCTCTCCCGTTGTGTACGCGCCGCCTTCTCTGTCTCTCTCGCTCACACACACACACACACACACACACACACACACACACACACACACACACACACACACACACACAACTGCTGTGGTCTGCTGACGTGCTGCTGAAATTGCCATTAACGGTGTGACGACTACGGTGGTGGTGGTGGTGACGATGCAGTGACCGAAAGCACAACGAGTTCCTGTTGAGCCAGGACATCCGAGCTGTGGGCGGATCTGAGTTCGCGGAGAACATGGACACTCAGGATCTGGTCCTCTCCCAGCCGGTCCGCACCATCTCCATCAACGCGATCGACAGCAGCGAAGAAGAGAGCGAAGACCCCCGCCCACCTGGTACGCTGACTCTCCTTGCCCTTGATACCTTCTTTCTCATTTCGATAAATAAAATAAAATATAAATAGTTATATTTACTTTAAAAATAATCATAAAAAACTCACGCTGGCGGCCACACAACGACAGCCAAACAGGGCAGTGGACTGAGCAGACGGCTGAGTCGCGACTTGACGAAGCTGAGACAGCTGCTGACGTCGACCGACACCAACCACCAGACGCAGACGCTCTCGCCGGCCCGGTCGATGAGCCCCAAGGGCTCCGGCAAGAAGTTCTGGACGATCGGCCGCCAGAGCGAGGCGTCCCTCGAGGTCACCAAGTCGGCCGAGGAATTGGCCAGCGGAAACTTGGTCGACTGGTCCAACGGCGACGGCCTCCAGTCGCGCACCATCTCCGACGGCGACGTGGGCTCCATCACGCCCCAGAAAACGAAAGCGAAAACGAAAGCGAAAAAGAAGGAGAAGGCGGTGAAGAGGAAGAGCAAGGACCAGAGCTCGAGCGGCAGCAGCATCATCACGAGGCTCAAGGTCGACAAGAAAAAGCAGCAGCAGCAGCAGCAGCAGCTCCAGGAGGAGCAGGACGAGGACTGGGAGCGCGACGACAGCGGCAGTGAGCAGCTGCAGACCAGCCAACAGACGGCGGCTACGGCGACGAAGGAGAAGAGCAAGAAGCGTCACGTCCACAAGCGAGAGAAGAGCCGAGGCGACGAGGGCATGGAGAGCGGCGTGGTGCTGGCCGTGGTCGAAGTGGAGGACACGGGCGTCGCCGTGGGCACGGAGGGCGACGATGAATTCGAGGCCGTCGCCACGATCTCGTCGGCTTCGTCGACGTCGTCAGGCGAGTCGTCGCCGACGAGCGAGTCGCGGTCGCGGGCGCAGGAGGAGGAAGAGGTTAAGCCGGCGAAGCTGTCCAAGAAGCAGAAGGACAAGCGAACGAGCAAGAGCGGGCTCGCGGCGGCCGCCGTGCACGCGGACGGCGACAAGACGCCCCGGAAAAAGAAGAAAAAGACGAAGACGAAGACGGCCAAGAAGTCCGCCGCCACGCCGTGAACCGCGCAGCTCTCCTTTCTTTCTCAAGCTCTTTTTAGAGTTCTTTACCTGTATTTACTGCTTTTGTGTGACTCTTGGATAAATGATAAATTTGTTATTGCGTTCATTATTAAATCTATTTGTTTTTTGTTTTCCAAACTCCCGACTAATCGGTCACATCAACCTCTTCTCTTCTTGTTCTTGTTGTTGGAGAGCTCGCGCTTGAGGTTCTTGGAGACGGGCACCTTCACCGAGAACTTGGGTGTTGCCTTCTGCTTCTTCTTGGGCGTCTGCTCCTCCTCCATCTCCTCTTCCTCCTCGCCTTCGTCCTCCTCCTCCTTGATCTCCTCCTCTTTCTCGACCTTCCTCTTCTTGTTGGCCTTGCTCTTCTTTGCCTTCTTCCCCTTCTTGTTCAACGTCTCGATCTCCTCGTCCTCTTCACCTTCATCTCCATAATCCTTCTCATCCTCCTCACCTTCATCACCCTCCACCTCGTCGTCGTCGTCATCATCCTCCTCGACTTCTTGTTGTTCGTCATCGTCATGGTCGTCACCGTCGTTTTCGTTTTCGTTGTCGTCGGTCTGGTCGAGGTTGGGCGCCTCCATGCCGGGCGGGAGCTTGCCCTTCTTGGCGAGGTTGAGGAGCTGCTGCTGGCGCCGCGCCTCCTTGAGCTCGCGCTGCTGCTCCTTGCGGGCCTCGAGCTCGGCCTCCTCCTCGGCCGTCTTGGTGACGAACTGGTGGTAGAGGACCTGGCCGTCGCAGAAGCCCTCCTGCACCTTGATCAGCGACAGCGTCAGGCGCGGCCCGAGCTCCTGCAGCCGCACGGCGCTCTGCTGCGTCTTGACCTTCACGTCGGTCGTGAAGCGCCGCTTGACCCGCTTCTTCTTCTTGATGTGCCGCTCCACCTCCACGTGCGTATCCTCGCCGTCCTCCATGTCGCTCTCGCTCGCCTTGGCTCCCCTGCTCGCGTCACGATTTGATTTGGTCATTTTTTCTAATCTCTCTTTGATTATTTTTTTTTTTTGCAAAAAAATCCTTTTGTTTTATGATTTTTCATAAAAAGTATAAAATTCAATGATTACATTAAATAATAAGTAATAAAATAAATGCAAATATTAAATATTAAAACGGTGAAGTGGTACCTGAGCACGTATTGGGAGATGTCCTGAAGCTGGGAGAGGTCGGGGAGCTTCTTCTGCAGGAGTCGCTTGACGCTCTTGGACACGCCGACGGCGTGCGAGGTGACCAGATAGTGCCGGAACTGCACCGTCTTGGACTCGCTGTCGTACTCGAACAGCACCACGCGCTTGCACTCCTCCACTTTCATCTACAGACGCGCCGTCGTTTTTGAGTCAGCGTCAACGAAATGATGAATAATGAATATAAATAAATAACAAATAATAAAATACATCGTAAATGTGCACCTTTTTGATGTTAATGGGCGAAAACATCTTTTGGAAGATGACCGACATCAGCTTGATGTTCTCCTCGGCGCCCTTGAAGTTGTTCAGCACCACCTGTCGAGCAAAAGAGCAAAAGAACGAACAAATGGGAGACAAGCGAGGGTGAGAGACTACACGCGCGTCTGTACTCGCGCGCGTATGTGGTCGCGTGTACCAGCGGCGGGTACTTGAACTCGGAGCCGGGCGAGTGCGGGTTCTTCTGCAGCGACACGATGTCGCGCACCAGCGAATACCTGACACATACCACACATATCACACACAGTCGGTGAACACTTGGTTTTCTCATCTGTCAAACACACGACAAAACATGACGCGGCACAGCAACGACCACGTAGGCACGGCGCACGTACGAGGAGATGCGGAAGGTGAGGGTGGGCCCGTGCGGCACGCGGGCGATGCGCATGTAGGACCCAAAGTCAGTGGCGGAGAAGATGATGAAGTGGGTCACGCCCAGCGGGCCGGCCACGTGAATGAAGTCCTTCAGCGTGTTGCTCTTGCGCTCCTACACTCGGCGCGCGCGAGTCAGCGTGTGTGCGTGCGGTGGCCGTGTGTGTGTGCGCGTGTGTGTGCGGTACCCGGAGGTGGAGGGCGGTGTGAGGCAGCATGACGCGGCGGGTGTCTTCGAGTAGGGACTGCAGGGTCTTGCCGATCTTGCCGCGCTTCATGACGAAGCTCTGCTCGACCTTCTTCTTGTCATCTACCACAGCCGGGGCGGGGCCCTTCTTCTTCTTGCCTCCCTTCTTCATTTGCGTAACAACACGCACACGTGCACGTGCCCACCCAATGTGAGTTGATTTAATTCGAGAATTTGATCAAAAATCGAAATCTGAAAAAATCATAGTTGGAATTAAAGTGGCAAGGGATAAATCGTGCACACGAGGAGACGCACCTTGCCGCCTCCGCGCTTTCTTTTACCCATCGTGTGTGGCTATTGAATGGAATCGGAATGGGTGTGAAGATGGCTCCGCTCCGGCCCGCCAAGAAGAAACTCTGAAAGGAGGGAAATTCGCAAGAAAGAAAAATTGGCTGGGAGGTAGGGAAAGGAGGAGTTAGAGTATCCTTGGCCCTAGAGACCAGGGTACAAGCGACGCGGTGACACGCAGTAGAGAGGACAACTCAGCTTGGAGTTTCAGATAATTTGCTAATAAAGCAGCTGTTACCTAATTAGTTGCACCGATTTGTGATAACTCGCCTGAGTCAGCTCCTGGGCTTGTGGACGAGGCGAAGGGCTCAAGGGCAGATGCAGCTGGGTCGCTGCTTCGTGTTGCTGCTCATTATGAGTGCCGCACTCGTGGTGTTCTACTGGAACTTCACGGCGCAGCACCACCAGCGGCTGGTGCTGGAGGGCGCGCTCATAAGGCCAGGGGCATCTATCCCCAGTCCTTCGAGCCTTCCCTCCTCACCCGAGCATTCACCTGCCACTGCCTCAGCACCAGCAATTGAGTATTCGGCAGCAAGTGTGTTGTCATCAGCACGCCAGGCCGCAACACTCAGGCCGGTGCCTCAGCTCTCCGCGGAGGACGTAGTGGACGAGCACTACTGGCGGGACGTGGACAGTCTCGAGGGGGTGCCCCACCAGCCCGACAACGAAGATCCCTGGCTATACGCACGAAGGCATGCGAAGCTCATGAAGCTGCCTGTCAGCGAGCTCACCGCGATGCTCCGCAAGTGGTTTGTGCCTGCGCCAGCTACATCACTGTTCAAGCGCAAGAAACTGCTCCTCGTGTTTCCCTTCTTCAACGGCAGCGCCGAGCGATGGCCGCAGGTCTCGCTCACTCTCCCTTACTATACCCGGTAGTGTACCCCTCCCATTCTTTTTCTCTGACACCTACACTCATCCGCTCCCCCTCAGCTATCTGTCGTTGTTAAAGATAAACTACCAGGCCGTGATCATGGAGCAGATGCCCGGCAAACTCTTCAATCGAGGTATGTTGTTGCTTTACCCTAAAACCGATGACGTAAAGTTTGCTTGCTGCCTACCCATACCTATTGACGGAGCTCAGGCCAACTGTTCAATATCGCCTACGATCAGTTTAAGACAAAGTTCGACTACATGGCCTGTATGGACGTGGACTCGCTGCCGGTCTTTCACCTGGACAATCAGTGCTTAGCGCCCTGCCCCATGATTAGCCCAACGTGCGCTGACGCCCTGCTGCAAACACCAGCACGAACTCTATGGCTTGGGTGCCCTTTGACTATCCGTCCATCCCTGGTCCGTTCCACATAGCCAGAGAGGTCGAGAAGAACGGATGGCGGCTGTACACCCACCACCCCTCTCGCTGTTCTTATTCGTGTAGGAGATTCTCACTAGTGTGTTATTGCAACATAAGGCATTACCGGACATACACTGGCACAGGTATGGTGTGCCGCATGGATGACTACAAAAAGATGAACGGCTACAGCAATAACTACTACGGCTGGGGGTAAGGCCTTTCGTCTCCTGGCTGAAAATTGCTCAGCTCATCTGGTATGTATGAGTGTAGGCGGGAGGACGACGACCTCGCCGGCAGGATCAAGGCTAATTGTACACCACCCTGATCATTTGACGCCGCAGGCCACATGCATACGCAACTCACACCAGCGATTACCCCACAGTCAGGCGAATAAACAGGTACAGGCCAAACTCTGGACTTTTTGCTTCGCAGCCGCACAACCTGAGCTTCTCATGCGAGGCGGATAACCGTGTTCGGGTACATCAGCGTTGATTTATGGATCTAGCCTTGTCTCGCTCATGGACTTCTCCTTCATATCCGGGTGATCGCGCAGAATCGATGGTTGCACGAGAACAACTCAACAGATCGGTATGAGCTGGACGGCCTGTCGAGCCTCAAGTACACGCTGTACCGAAGGGCCTGGGTGGACAAATGGGGCGGCTTCTACTGGGTGCGTGCCCTGCTAACTGAAAGCGTCAACCGACCGCGGTGCTGACGAGAGTCTGCCACTTCAATCCCTGTCCACACACGTATGCAGCTTAAGGCGGACCCACAGTCCCCGCTGTTTGGTGGGCAGGTGACGGTGCTCCCACGAGAGGAGGTCGAGGCCTGTCTGCGCAACCTCGAACTAACCGCCAACGCCTCGCAACCACCAACGGCGCGATGATGTTGGCCATTTTTGTTGTTCAAAAACCACCGAACACAGTGCTGGAGAGAAGAGAGAGAGAAGAGAGGAGCCTGTCGGGCGGCGGTGTCACGTGTGGACTTTGACGTATTTCTGTACGATGTCGAGGAGGGCGAGCTCCCGCATCTTGAGTCGCCTCGTCAGGAACGCCGGGGCCTCGTACGCCGCGTTGTGAGCATTGATCACTGAACGAAAGACCACACAAAACAACAACATGTTGTCAGGACATCGACCACATCATTGATCGACACGACCACGAAAACCACTACATGCGCAGCGCTGTGCGTGTGCGTGTGTGTGTGTGGACAACACGACGTACGTTTCTTGATAATGGTGGAGCGGAATCGGGGCATGACGGCCTCGTAAACGGGAGGGTAGACGATAAGCGGCCCGTATGGTGGCACGCCCTCCTTCTGTGTGATCGCCACCCGGTACCGCGTCCGCCCCGTGCTGTTGTTCACTCCTCCTCCTCCTCCTCCGCCGCTTCGACTGCTCGGGCTCTTGACCGTTCGTATCCCGCTGCCGCCTCCTCCACCGTTGGACTCGTAGATGCCGCTGTGGCCTTCCTTTTCCTGTTCCTTTTCTTTGTCTTTTCTTCGCGGGTCGAGCGTGCTGGAGCTGGTCGTGGTGGTGGTGGCCCCGTCGGCGTGGTGCCCGCCTTCGTCGCAGTCCTGGTCAAACTCCTCGCGCACGACCATGAACACGTGGTTGAAGTCCGACGTGATCTCCGTCGGAGTGAACACGCACTGGTCGTCCTCCTGGAAAATGATCACGCACACGTCGTTGCCTACCCCCGCACAGTGTAAGCACGGCATGGCCTCCCTGTCCGTTTGAAAGAACGAAAAACGAAAAAAGAAGGAAAAAAGAAGGAAGGACGAGGAGGTCTTACCGATGTGCTTCTTTCGCTCCACCTGTTGGTCGTTCTTGGACGAGTAGGGCAGGAACGTGCTGACGTGGAACATGACCTCGCAGTCCTTGCGCAGAAAGTAGATCGAATTCTTGCCCTCTCGCCCCTCCGTGTCCAGCCCACCGCTGTATTTGTCCCAGCCCTGAAACGTACGTTATATTAATTGTTTTTTTTTCCGGAAAAAAAACAAATAAATTATAAATAAAATAAAATCAGCAACGAAGAGGCCTACCTTGAGTTCAATTTCGTCGCCGAGGTAGTTGAGAAACTTCTTGAAGCCGGGCGACGGATCCTGGTTGGCAAACATGTCCTCCTCCCGCACCTGCCCCGCCCGCTGATACAGCACCCCGAACTTGAACCGCGTCACCCTCTGCTCCCCGTGACACACAGCCAGCCAGGGTCAGCCACGCGCACACCTCACGCCATGTCATGCCTAAGCAAGAAAGCGAAAGAGAGAGAGGCGTACGGAGTCGTCTTCGAATTTGAGGAGGTCCTCCTTGAGTTTGGGGTCCTTGACCTTCTTCATGCAATCCGGGTTGAGGTCCTCCTCGGCCAGCTGGAGGACCTTGGAGGGCTTCAACTTCCCCGATCCGAGGTCGTCCTTGGTCAGGAATTTCGTTTTCACGCCCTGCGCGCACACCGCGGATGGCCCTCGTCAGCACACACACACACACACACACACACACACACACACACACACACACACACACACACACACACACACACACACACACACAACAAAGCACACATAACAGCGCAAGACTGGAGGGGAGAGAGGCGTGTATACATATTTTGTGCGGGAGACGATGCGAAGGTTGTAGGACTTGCTGGCCTTTTCCTCGAGGATCGACACGATGACGGGGCCCAGCTTGGGGTCGACCCCCACCCAGTTGGTGTGGCTCTGGTTGTGGAAATATTCCCTGTACCACCGCTTGTTCCGCTTGCTCCCCGCCAGCCGCTTCAGCTTCGTCTGTGTTGGGGTGGCGCCACCACGTCGCACGCGCGCGCGCGGTGAGCATGCGTGGTATGCGCATCGGTGAGGTATGCGTGGTATGGTATGCGTATTACCCGTGGGGAGAGGAGTTCGGAGCGGCACTGGCCGCCCTCGATGACGTAGCCCTCGCACTCCTTGACGAGGTCGTGCCGTGGCCGGTTGGACGAGAGCGAGGAGGAGGCAGAGCCGGCGTTGCCGTTGCCCGACGCGGGGCTGAGGTTGAGGGACAGCGCGAGGCGACCGCTGTCGGCCGTGAGCCGCGACCTGACCTCGCTGCTGCTGGAGCTGTAGATGTCCGAGTGGCTCGAGGGCGACGGGTGGCCGAGCCCGCGCAGCGAGCCCTCCCGAACGCTCCGCCGCTCCCGTTGGCCGATGAGGCTGAACGCGCTGCCGGCGTTTTTCTTGGCGTGCTCGAGCCGCTCGCGCTGGATCTCCATCTCCTTCTTGGCCTTCTTCTCCTCGACCCACTTCTGGCCTCGCTCGATGTGCGCGTGCAGCGGATGGGCCAGCCCCTTCTGCTCGCGCCCCACGTGCAGGAAACGCGCGTTTGTGATTGGCTCTTGAGAGACAAAGGGAGGAGGAGGGAGGGAGGGCAGGGCAGGACGCACGTCTTTGCCAAAGTCGCGCGCCTCGCGCACGAGAGTCTCGAAGGCCTTATCGACGTTGCGGCCGGTCTTTGAGGAGATCTCCACGAGCGGTCGTCCGCCCCACTCGTACGCTAGACTTCGTCCCTCGGCCGTGAGCACTTCCCTGTGGGTCGGCAACATGTCTTAAACCAATTGTATTTTCAATTTATTTTTGTTTTTGCCGCTCTCTGTTTGGCTTTTTTCATATCCATTATTACTACGCTATTCATTAACAACTAAAGGGGTATGGTCTAACATACCCAAGAATTCCAAAAAAAAAAGAAAAGGAAAAAAATCCCACGACAAGAACAGAGGGAAGGGGAGGGAGTTGGTGATGACATAGGGCGTACCTGGCCTCGTCCTCTAGATCACTGTGTGTGCCGACGATGCAAAACGGTAGTGAGGCGGCGTCCTCTACAAGCATAATCTCCTTGTACAGCTTCTTCAGCTCGTGGAACGATTTCGAGTCCGCGATGCTGCGCATGTGGGAGACAGATTGTCAGCCCCCAAACTCTCCCCCGGAGTATGAGTAGAGTTTGAGGGGAGAAGAAGCTGCGAAGACAGATCTGCCGAGCGATACGCTGGCGCCAGATTTCCTCGAGACGACGGGGAGAGAGGTGTGCGTACCTGTACACAAGCATGAAACAGTCTGCCCACCCAAAGCACTGGAGCAGGAGAGCACAGCACGGCGCCGAGCAACACACCCAGGAGGAGGGAGGAGGTGTGAGCTTGCGTTACGGCGCGGCTCTGTTTTGTATGCGGCAAAGATAGGGCGCGTCGTTGATTGTCCCCGTTTTGTTGTTTTTCGGCCCTATTTCCTAATTTAGAGAAATTCAAGCGCAAAATAGAGAGCGGTCCCTTGGCAAGATCCATAGGCCTTTGCGTTCCGGGCAGACAGGCGAGCAAAAATGCTACGCGTCGATGCCCCCCTCCCCTCCACTCCCAAAAGGGTTGCACGCGATGTGCTGTCCTTTCTGCGAGAGGGAGTGCACTTGAAGTCACCTCCTTCTTCACATGGGCTCCTTGGGCGGTTGCAGAGCGTGGGATTTGTTGTGCGTGTGCTTGCGCGGTTGAGCGGCGAGAGGTCATTTACCTTGGGGAAGATTTTCTTGCAGGAAGCGGAGGACCCGATTTCGAGTATGCTGACGTCGTACTGCACACCGTCGAGCGGCACCATGTGCTGCACCAGGTCTTCGCAAGCGACATCGCAAACACAAGAATTAATATTAATAAATAAAATAAAGGCCAACAACACACGCGGACAAACTGCGGCATATCAAGTACTGGTCGTGGCCTTGGGCGACTTGACGAACTTGCCCGTGGTGAGGTGAGCTATCATACATGACTTGCCGCACGAGCCGCCCACCACCACCTGTCGCGACCAGCCCGCACGCGCACGGTCAGCGTCACGACACTCATCGCAAATGCAGTGGTGTTGTGTGGGGAGGGAAGGGCGCATCGTACGATGCGGACGGGGTGCGCGCCCTTCTTGGCGGCGTTGGACGAGGCTTCGGCCTGCGTGAGGAGCTTCTCGACCTTGGAGACCGTGCCCGTCCACCACTCGCCATTCCTTTTGCTGTTCTTGCCGCTGTTGTTGGCGCTGCTCTTGTCGGCGTTCTCCTTGGTCTTGCTCTTCTTCGTGTCCTTGGTGGCCACCAAAGGGGCAGAGGCCGCGGCGCGGGGCGACGACGTGGCCGACCAGTAGAGCGAAGATGCCGGGTAGGCCGAAGATGAAATAGAGGTGGGAGAAGAGGGAAGAGCTGAAGCGTTGACGATATTCTGGGAGGAGGGCGAGTGAGAAGACGAGGTAGTGAGGTGGCTCTTGTCCTTCTTCGCCTTCTCGCCTCCTTTCGATTTGTTGGTGGGCTCTCTGTCTTGGGCTTCGCCATCATCTCCGCCCACGCTCTTTGACCGCCGGCGTTGTTCAACGTCTGTTTCCGGTTCGCCACCTGCGTGCTCTCTTTTTCCTTCTTTGTGACCGTCGTCTTCGTTGCCATCGTCATCCTCATCTTCATCGTCGCGTTTGACGGAGACGATTTTGTTCGGATCGGCCGCCGGGAGGCCCTCGCCTCCCTTGAGACCAAGGAGGGCCTTGATTGAAGTGCTCCGCTTGAAGGAGATGGTCCGCGTAAGCACGTTCCCTCCGCCCCCCTCGTTCTTTTTGTTGTCGTTCTCCTTCGCTTTCGCTTTCGCTTTCTTCTCGTTCTTTTTGCGTTCCTTCTCCTCGCGTGCCTCCATCTTCCTCTCCTCCTTCTCCCTCTTTATCTGTTCGGAGGCTTCCTTGTCCTTGGTGCGCCGCAGCGAGTTGTATCCCGACGACTTCATCATTTCTAATCTTCAAAAAAAAACGCCAATCTTGCCCGTAACGAAACAGAAGATCTGCCCCTCGCCACTTCACATTCAATATAGGGCTTCTCCTCCTTCTCCTCACTCTCTTCAATCACTCCCTCGCCTGTACCCAAACCTTGGCACCTGGGTGTGGGCTCCCCGGTGATCGCGAGCTTGGGCTACAGTGCCAGGATACCGAGGCTGCCAGGGATGACCGTTACTGACAGCTGCTGACGTCACCGGGGCATTCCTGGCAAGCTCTTTTTCTTTTCTTTTTTCTTTTTTTCCCTTACATATGACTGGCTTCTCCGGAGCCTGACAAGAGCCGTAGGCCAGGGCCACGTCTGGCCCGGAACGCTTCCCTTTCACCAACAACATGATGCAGCGCACCGACGAAGAAGTAGCATATCCTGTGGATGATAGTCGGGGTTCGCCACGACCTATCTTTACTGTTTTGGTAAAAATAGTCAGCTTACTTAAACACTAAAATAAAAATAAAACCGATAGAGCTGGTGTGGGCCTTCGCCTACGGTGCCAACATGAACCGGTCCTCCCTCGCCAAGCGCCACGTCACGCCCCTGCAAAGCCTGCCCGCCATCCTGCGCGACGTACAAGCCACGCAGGAAGATTTGCTCGCGACCAAGCCGCTCACGACAGCTCTCTTCTCCGCGGCGTGTGACTGTCGTGTGGCATGTGTGCGGGGTTACGCAGTACGAGTTCAAGTTCAACATGGGCGGCATGATGGGCAACGTGCAGCCCCGGCCCGGTGCCGAGGTGCACGGTATCGCCCACCAGCTGACCCTGGCCGACATGCGCAAGCTCGAACACATCGAGGGCAAAGGTAAGCCCCGACGCCGCGCGGTAACCCCTCTCCGGCTGCTCACTCCACTTTCCCTTTCGTGTTGTTTTGTGTCGCGCAAAACACGCAGACCGCATCTACACCGTCGAACTGCTCACCGTCACCACGTACGATGGCCACAAGGTGCGTGTTGTGATCGACTATCATAATTAAATTAATCATAAATAAATTTTTTTAATCTTAATCTTTTTTTATATTGATTTGTATTTTCTCTTCATTGCGCAGCTGCCGGCGTTTGTGTTTGTCGGCATGCCGGCGATGATCGAGCCGGGCGACGGTCGGCCGATGGAGCGCTACCGCAACATCATCCTGCAGAGCGCCCGCGAGTTCAATCTCCACGAGCGCCACATCGCCCACATCGAGAGCTTCGACTTCGTCAAGAGCCGCACGCCCGACCAATACTACCGATTCCAGTGTCCGCCGCGGTCCGTTGCCCACGGCGTGGCCCACTCCCTTCTGGCCAATGGCTGACTCGGATCCCTTGAACGCATTCCAATGCGCATTCCTTGTGCCTTTGCGCGACGCAGGACGCCCGAGTACACGTACACGCCCGAAAGGCTGGCGGCCCTGTTGGCCGAGCTGCACGAGAAGCGGGCGCGGGGCGAGGAGACCCGCACGATCGTTACGCTGCTCAAGGACAAGGTGCTGCGGCTCTGCGTGTCCAAGGAGAAGGTCGACCAGTTCCTCCCGTACATGAGCAACGTCGAGGGCAAGGACTTTGCCCTGTGGTACTGCGGCGCCATCAACGAGCCCTCGCTCCCGCCGGCCCACTCCGTCGCCGAGCTCACCGACCTTCACTACGCCTGGGTCGAAGACCAGGTGCGCCCTCTGCCTCTTTAAGCTCTCCTCGTTCTCTGTTGGCTGTGCATTGTGTGGGCTGACTGGTGGCTTGCGTTTAGTTGCTGGGCGAGGCGAGCAAGCAGTGGATCGAAAATCCTGAAGTAATCGGCTATCTCGAGACTCACGCTGCCTGATCAGCTTCACAAGCAATAGCTCGAAAAACTTATTTATTTTATCAAAATCACAGCATTTTTATTCTAACGCTCGTTCGCATCACCAAGACAAGACAATTACTACTGGCAGGGGAAGGCGCTGCCAAAGGTCTTGAGAAGGCACGGACAGCAGGTCTGCCTCTGGCTGCCGAGGCAGCTGAAGCAGTCCGAGGGGTCGCTCTTGTACTCCTTGCACACGAGATAGCACTGCACAATGGTCTGCGAGCACTGAATGCCCAGCTCGATCGTGCACTCGCTGCTGCCCTCCGTCACCGACGGTTCGTCCCTGTGGACGCACCGACTCAACCGTCAGCGAACCAAAAAGAAGGAAGAGAGGAGGGGGGGGTAGCACAAAACGAAGGAAAGAACGAAGAAGCGTACGCGATGGCGGAGCGGACGGGTGACGACCCGTTGGCGGCAGACGTGGCCACAGCGAACAGAACGAACAGGACGACCAGCACCCGAACTCCCTTCATCTTTCTTTTCGTGTGTTCTCAGCCCAAGAAAATGGAAGAGAAAGCTCCTTGCCTCTTCATTTGCATTCTTTACATTCAGCATCAGGGCTCCCAGCCGTGCGCGCGGGCGACGCGGTCAAAGGCCTCGCGGGCCTCCTGCTCGCTGTAGTCGGTGTGGTAGTTGTCCATGTCCACCAGCGCGCCGCCCTCGAGCAGGAGGTTTCGAATCATCACGAAGAATGGCCGCAGCTGGAACTCCACGCTCCACCCGCTCCTCGTCAGGTCCTTCACGCAAATCGAACCGCCTTGGGGGAGGGGCACATCGCTCACGTCAACATCATCACGGCAGCAAGGCAGCAAGGCATCACGACCAATCGATGGTCTGCACGCACCGATGGTGATGTGGCCCGTGTACTGGTGGAAGCGAGGGTAGACCACCCGAATGAATGGTGGCAGGTTAGGGTACTCCTGCGTGTTGAGCCACACGTCAGTAAGAACAATCAACAACCACCAAAAACGCTGAGGTCTGCTGGAGTAGTGTCGTGGTTTGTGTGGACGCTCAGTGGTGGGTTGGGAGGGAGAGAGGTGCCTTGGGGAAGATGACTTCCAGCAGGACGTGGTCGCGCTGGGTGAGGCTCTCGTAGAGGGTGAGGTCCTGCTTGATCTGCGCGTCGTCGTCCCATCCAAACAGCTTTATGTGCCACTGTGTAGCGCTAAAGCATTAGCACACGGCCCGTGGGAGGAAACAAAACCGAAGTAGGAGAGAGTGTAGGGCCAATCTGATCAGCTTTTGTGGATTTATTACCTTGTAGATGTTGTCTTCAACGGGTGCAACCGAGTAGCCGTCCTTTGCCACGTCGGGCTGTCGCAACTCCTGTACTCTTTGAACGTTAGCTGACACGCAGAAGAGCCTCTGCATGTAGAAAATAACACCATAAAAGAATAAAAATATGAGAAGTTGATGCACCTTTAGCTCCTTGAGCAGTCGTTCTGTGGCAGCCTTGGTGTGAGCTTCGGGCACAATTCCTGTGTCCTTGCTCTTCTCGCCCTCTTCTTCATCCTCATCTTCGTCTTCGTCGCTAAAAGTTGTGGTCTCACCGTCCTCCTCATCTTCTCCAGCCTCCTCCTTCTCATTGTGCTTCTCCTTGTCCTCTGCTGGCTCCTCTTTCTTGCTTCTCTTCAGCTTTGATTTTTTTGCCCTACTTTCCTCATTCTTTGAATTTGTGTCGGCCGACAAGGGCAGGTTCGACATGGATGCAGACGCCTGCAAACTCGATGGTGTGTCTGCGGCACGCGTAGGGGCGGGTGAGGTTGGGGTCGAGACAGAGCCGCTCTTTTTGCCGCCCGTATTCCCCATTTTACGTTTTCGATTAATCGATTTCTGTGTGTCTGTCGTGCGTGCTTGGCTGCGTGTCCTCTTCATCGCCCCTGTGTGTCCCTCGGGCAATACTAAACTGTCGACAGGTTCAAACCTTTTTGGACGTGCCCCTCTGCCGCGTTGGCAGATGTCGACAAGGCAAGCGACCGCAGGACGCGCAAGTATCAACCCTGTCTGGCGGTGAAGGAAACAGAGGCCTCAAAGCTTGAGCGTGTTTGCAAGTTCACGCCAAGACGTGGTATTATCTAAAATCATTTTATAAAATCAATAAATAATAATATATACCGTTTTGGTAGGTGAGTCGTCAGACACCTGGTGTCTGGGGAGTGGACTCACTAGGGCACATAAAATCGCAACGTTGCTGGGTGTGGGTCTTAACCATCACCAGACCACAGAGCCTCTACAACATCGGAGCCCTACCTAAGGACATGCGTAGCACAAACTACACGACAGGTGTGTGGGTGGTTGTGGGTCTGGTGCTGGCGACGTCCTACTTGGCTGCCGCTTCCACAGGCGGGAAGGCCGACGCCAGGTGGGAAGCGTTCAAGTCCAGGTACGGCAAGAGCTACACGACCAGAGATGAGGAAGCACTTCGACGCGCCGTATTCCATCGCAACATCGCCTTCATCGACACCCACAACAGCCCCCACTACCAGGTGGCCCTCAACGAGTACGCCGACCTCACCTTCGGTGAGTTCTCGGCCAGGAAGACGGGGCTCCTCCCGCGACTCGACAATCATGAGGGTGCTCCACTACACCAAGGCGTACTCGCCGCCTCGAACGACGTGGACAAGCGATGGTCTCTGCTGCCCCCGTCCGTGGACTGGCGAGAGAAGGGCGTCGTGACCAGCGTCAAGAACCAAGTGGACTGCGGCTCCTGCTGGGCCTTCTCCGCCGCAGGCGCCATCGAAGGCCAGCAGGCGTTGCTCACCGGCCGTCTGGTCGACCTGTCCGAGGAGAACCTCATCGACTGCTCGTGGGCACAGGGCAACATGGGCTGCGCCGGCGGTCTGCCCTCCCAGGCCTTCCAGTACTCCTCTCTCTTCCTCTCTCTACACATCGTGCCTTTTCTGTCGACGAAGATGATTGAAGATGGACATGATGATGATGATGATCGTTGGCCGCTGGCAGGTACGTGATCGACAACAAGGGCATCGACACGGAGGCGCGGTATCCGCTGGCGTCCGTGTGGATCTCGGACTGCACGACTCCCGTGCTGTGCCCGTGCTCCTACAACAGGTCGGCCGGGGCCGTGGGCGCCGTCGTCGCCTCCTACACGTCGCTCCCGGCCGGCAACGAAGCCTCTCTCGAGCGCGCCCTCGCCACCGTCGGCCCCGTAAGTCGCCGACGTCACCGCTCGCCCTGGGCCCGATCGCACATTGGCTCACCCGTGGCGCGCGCGGTGTCGACAGATAAGCGTGTGCATCGACGCCGAGCAGGCGCTGCAGTTCTACTCTCGCGGCGTGTTCTCCTCGCGATCGTGCGGCTCTGCCCGGGCGGACCTCAATCACGCCGTGCTGGCCGTCGGCTATGGCAGCACTCTCATCGTACGACCACAACCACAACAACCACAACAACCACAACCACAACCACACCCACAACCACAACCACAACATGAACAGTGCAGATAGACAGAGATGTATAGAAATAGAGACAACTGACGGTGCTGGGGGGAGGGGGGCACCAGAACGGGACGGAGGTGGAGTACTACATCGTCAAGAACTCGTGGGGCAGGAGCTGGGGCATGGACGGCTACGTCCTCTTCGAGCGCGGCTCCAACATGTGCGGCATCGCCACGCTCGCCACCTACCCCTCCGTCGTCTGAGCTCCTTCCCCGTGCTCTGCTCTCTGCTCTCCTCTCCCGCTACTGTGTATATAGAATGTTAATACATGTTGTTGCTCCAATCATCACCGCACACGCACACGCGCGCATACCACACATACCGCACACGCGCGCGCCCGCCCACCAAAATCAGAGGAGCGTTTGGATGAGCCGTCGTGGCGGCCGGCGGCCTGGATCGTCGCCGTCCCGCGACGACGCGGAGTCGAGGACGTGGTGGCGGTCGTGGTCGGCGGCGTTCTTGCGCGCCAGGGCCGGGGGCGGCGGTCCCCAGCTGCGCTGCCGCGCGCCAGAGAGGTAGGCCGCGCGCGTGGCGACGAGCGACGTCGAGGGCAGGTGGAAGGGCAGCGCCGACGACGGATGCAGGAGGCCGAGGCACCGCTCCAGCTCGCGCCGCATGCTCCGCAGGTCGAGCGGGTGCATGCACTCGACGTCTGAGGAAGATGAAGTTGTTGTTGATGATGATGATGACGATGACGATGATGACGATGAGGTAGAGGGCTGCTGGAAGAGCTGGTGACCCAGGCACTCCTTGAGCTTGCCCAAGTGCCGGTAGGCCTTGAGCGTGAGCGCGTAGACCAGGTCCTCGCCTGTCAGCCCGTCGACGCTGGTTTCGTCGGTTTCCGTGTCGTCGTCATCGTCTCCGTCGCGGTGGCGGCGCGCGTTTCCCTTGCCTGCCTTGGTGCGTGTGCTCTTGGACCGTTGCCTCTTCTGTGCGCCCTTGGCCTTGGATCGCGCGACGCGTTCGGTTGGCTTTCGTGCCTTGGTCGCCGCCTTCGTGTTCGCTTTCGTCTTCGCTTTCGTTTTCTTTCCCGTCCCGGATTCCGTGTGCTCTTCGCGCATGGAGGCGAGCAGGTCGCCCTCGCTCCGAGCGCGTCGCAGGATCGATTTGGACAGCGCAGCGATCGACGACTCCTTGCGGCTCTTGATATCCTTCCGCATCTCCTGATCGTAGGCCTCGAGCAGCTACCAGGTTTCATGCTCTCAAGTGAGCCCTCAAGTGCGTTATTGTGTGTGTGTGTGTGTGTGTGTGTGTGTGTGTGTGTGTGTGTGTGTGTGTGTGTGTGTGTGTGTGTTCCCGAACCTTGTTGCACTCCTTGTCGGCCAACAGAATCTTTTGCAGCTTCTCGCGCTGTCTTCGCTTCTTGAGCCAGGTTGGCTGTACGATTTTCCCCCCCCCCCCAACCCATAAACATGAGCACACGTGCGACAGGCGCCGCCACCAACACACAAAGATTCGCATTGTGAGATTGGGTGGCGGCTCACCTCTCCCGGCGCGTTGATGGCGTTGGCATCGTCGACGGCCGAGACCTTGCCGCAGCCCTGCGCATGCTGCTGTTCCTGCTCCTGCATGGCGAGGAGGCTCTCCAGAAACTTGGCGTATCGCTTCTTCATCTCCTCGGGGTCCTGCGACTGCGCGCAGGCGGCCGGCTGGGGATCGCCCCCGTCGTCCGCGCCGATGTCGCTATCTGTCCGATCACGTCCACGACACGAACCGCACACGCACACACGCACGCATACGCACACGCACACGCACACGCACACGCACACGCACACGCACACGCACGAACGCACGAACGCACGTGGTCAGCGCTTCTTTCCGCGAAGCCCTTTTTTGGGCACGCCGGCGGCGGAGTGACGCGGACCTTGCGTAGGGCTTCCGCCGGCGTCCAGCCACACGGGCTCGCTCTCCTCTTCGCTCTCGTCGCCCACTCCCCTTCCCCCGCGGTTGCGGGCCAAGAAGAGGAGGTTGTCGAGCGTCGCCTGGCTCGAGTCCTCCTGCGTTCCTTCGTCGCGCGGTGGCGCTTCCGTCGGCGCCCTGCCGGTCTCGCGCGCCGCCGCCGCCGAGGGGACACTGTCTCCCTCTTTGGCGCATGGCCGGTTGTCGGGCTTGCAGGCCGAGCACAGGACGTGCTTGCCGCACCAGCAGTCAAAGAACAGCTGACACGCGCTCGTCCCGCCACGGCACACCACGAGACGACCTGCCGGCGTCGGCTCGCTCTTGGGGACCTCGCTGACGTCGCCCGGTTCGGGCTTCACCGTCGCCGCGCCGCCGTCCAGTTCGCCTGTCGCGCTTGGCTGTCGCGCTTCGCTCTCCTTCGTTCTCTTGCCGCTAATGGGCTGTTGCGAGCCGGGCAGGCTGTCGAACTCTGACTCCTCCGAGTCAAAGAAGCCAAAGCTGTTGATGGGGACCCACAGCTTCTCCTTCTCTTCGCCGACGCCGTCGTCGTCGTCGCGTGGCTCGACCTTGACACAAGCCAACGCCTCGTCGCCGTTGGTGTCGACGCGGGCGTTGTCGTCGTGGCCGAGGCGTCTTCGCTTGCCGCGAACTCTGACCACGCGCCTGCCCTTCCGCCGCTCTTCGGACTTTAGCGCCTGCGAATCGCCCTTCTGCGATTGGCGTCGCTTTCGTTTTCGCTTTCGCGCCTCTCTCACGAGGCCTCTGCTCTCGGGGTTCGCCTGGCTCGCCGCCGAGTCTTGATCATCCTGCGATCCCGCCGTCGCCGCCGCCGCCGGAGCGTCGCCAGCGTGCTCCCGCTTCGGCTCCGTCGGGAGAGCTCCTCCCCCCGCTTGGCTGTCGTCGCACTGCGTGTCCTCCTGGTTGGCCGCGACGGTGACGCACTCGTCGTCCTCGTAGACCTGTACGATCGAGATCTGCTCCGTCGCCGGCAGGTAGAGGAGTCCCTCCGCGCCCCGGTCCCACTTGATCCTGTAGTCGCGGAAGCTGCCCAGGGCGACCGCACACGACACGCTCAGCCGCAGGTCTCGCGCCAAAGACAGAAACGCACACAAGCGGCGGGGAAAAAACTGTGGGGCACCTCGATGGGACGGGGAGAGGGAGCGCGAGCAAGCGGCGCGCCTGCAGGTCGTCGTTGGCCGACGCGTCGCTTCTCCTGAGCACCCACACCGAGAGCATGGCCGTAGAGCGCACCGCCTGGAGGAAAGGCGCACACGGCCCGAATGAGGCCACGCGCCATCGCATAGACACGGCCGTGTGTGTGTGTGTGTGTGTGTGTGTGTGTGTGTGTGTGTGTGTGTGTGTGTGTGTGTGTGTGTGTGTGTGTTGTAGAGGGCAAGGGAGAGGCCTACCAGTAGATCCTTGTAGGGAGAGAAAGACACCGCAACGATGGACAGCGAGCACCCCTCCACCGTCACATCCGACGGCGCCCGCGCGCGACGGGCCTCGGCTTTCCGTGCGGCAGTACGCGGGGGTCGTTCGTGCAGCACCAACTCCAGGCGCCCGAACGTGGTGTCCATGATGCGCACTCCCGCAACGCCTCTGCACAAATCGCCGAATTCTTTAATTAATTTAAACAAAATAAAACACATATTTTAAAAAAAATTGTATAATATATAATGTAAAGAAAATAAGAGAGCAAGGAGCATGCGCGAGAGTCGGAGGCACGCACGCTTGCGCTATGGCCAGTAGATCGCCCTGCGAGCTGAAGGAAAGCGAATAAGCCGCGAGCCCTCCCACAGCCGGCCGTCGCAGAGACCCACGCTCGTTTACCAACAACACAACAACAACACAACAACGAGGAGGAGAAAGGAAGAGGAAGGCATGAGTTGGCTGTTGACATAGTTCCTGCGTGGTGCGCTTGGAGTGGGCGCAAGGCGAACACGCCGGGGTAGGGAGCGTACATCACAGAGCGTGAGCTGGTGGGCGAGTGCACACGAGGGATAGGCATAAATCCCCACGCCCTTCTCCTGGCTGGCCAACGCGAATTGGTCCAGCTGTGATGAGCACGGGCGGTTAGAAGAAGCTCACGGTACAGGCGCACACGAGATCGTCTGCGTGCGTGTGCGGTGTCCTGCTCGTGTTTGGCGTACCTGAGGAGAGAAGGCAAGAGCAGATGGCATAAGGTCGACCGCTGCGTCGAACAAGGTGGTGTACAACCAGCGGCCGCCACCACTGTACGGGACGTCGACACCTCCACCCTCCCCACCCTCCCCGCCACCACCCGCCTCCTCACCCCCGCCTCCTCCTCCTTCCCACCCGAGCTTTTCGTTTTCTTGCAGCCGCAGCCGCTCCCTCTTCACCTTCCGTATGCGCCACCACTTGGTGATCTTTCCTCCCCCGAAAGTCACCACACTGCCCAACACAACAAGAACCCATTCCACAAGTGAGGGCTTTGATCGAAACGAGTAGAAAATAACGAATAAATAAAAACAAATAAACAAAAATAAAATAAAAGAGTGAAGTGGCCAAGGTACCCTCCATCCGTGTCACGAAAAGCTCCCTCTAGGGTCACGTGGTGACCCAGATGACCTCTGGTAAGTCTACGTCCCGTACAGTTTGCCATTTACAAATCTTGGCTCTCTTTTGATTCATTAACTTGTTGCTGCACATAAAAACATGCAGGGAGCGATTAGCCGGCCGCCAGGACAGCAGCATTGCCACCAATGAACACAGATGAGCGAAAGCGTACAAATTAGTGCCTATTGAAAGGGTAGAAAGAGCGCAGTGTGTGTCGCCCTTGAATAAGCTAGAGATCGGACTCAAGTAAGAGCTAATGTATAGATGAGCCGTGATCCAGCGCAGCGATCTTGAAAATCGATTCATTGGATCACCGATGTTTTGGCGGGAAAAGCTTGTCGGCTGCGCTAATTTTTGGCGGGAAAGGCTAATGTGCGTCTGGAAAAATTGAGGTTGTCAGCATTATCCATGATGGTTTCTTCATCTGCATGATGCAGCCCATCATGGGGAAGAGACACCCTGTGATGGATATGCTAGGGTTGTCCATCCAGTCAGACACAAGCTGAGGCCCACTAATGTTCTATTTTGGGGCTTTCAGTGCTACAGAGCAGCCAAAAGTATGTATGGTTGAGGAGCTGAGCTTACTGACCTGCCAGTGATTGCTTATGTTGTGGTAGAAAATGTCAAACACAGTGTCACCATTGGCAATTATTGCATTGATATGTTGAGCACATTTGAGGTGTTGGTGGTGAAGCCTGAGTTGCTAGAGTCAATAAACTAAAGGTGCCAGGCACAAGTGGTGTGCCATGTACAGACTTACCAGTAAATGGCATGGTGCAGCTTGTGGTGCACACAAATATTGTGCTTGGCACAGTATTTAGGCAGCTTGCTTGTGGAAGTGTTCTCAATCCAGATTACCTTGCCTGTATACTGGCAGTGGTGGACCTGTCCATGCCAGGGCGTGGCTGCCTTGTGCCAGCTCTGGCGCTGGAACAACAGTGAAGCATTTGTGTGGAGGCCATGCATCCAGCTTGGTTGGGAGGCACTGGCTTAAGAGAAGCCTAGCTATGGGATTGTGGAAGTGTTGGCACCAATTTGTCCAGCCATGCTGCGTTTTTGGGCTACATAATGCAAGCATTGGGCAGGTAGGCAACACTAGCTGTTTGGAATGCATAGACATCCAATGAACTAGGTGTTGTTGAAGTGCTGGTGGTGGTGGTACTGTGCATTGGGTCATCTGTGTTGGTTGTGGTGAAGGTGAGGGCTTGGTTGGTGTTTGTTTCTGAATTGGTATTTGTTGTTGTTTTTTTCTTTCTTTCTTTTGCCAAAGAGAAACAATATGTTTTGGTGGTGTAACAGAGAAGTAGAAATGCATGTGTTGATGAAATCTCTGTGCCCAAGCTAATGGAATGGAAGTGTTCACCCCATTTGCTTTTGCGCCAATACAATTGCCATGTATTTTTTTTTTTTTTTGGACAGCTGCCAGTGCGCTGCTTGTGCTTTTTGCTTTCTCACATGCAACCAGCAAAAACAAACAAACAAGCAAGCAAGCAAGCAAACAAACAATAAAACAAACCACAACAGCCTCCACCTACCACACAATGTAGCAGGAGCCCTCTTCCTCTTCTTCATCTTCTTTGCAGCAGCCCCCTACTGACCAGTGACCCAGCTTCCATGGCGTCCTACATGGCCAACATGACAGCCATCGCCAAGTTTGGTGATGAAGTTGGGTAGTTAAAGTGCAACAGCCGTAGCAGCAGTGGCACCAGTAAAAGGAAACGTGGCCACCCCACCAACACTACAGCATGCAAGGAGAAGCAAGTCTCACCAGTGGCCAGTGAAGCTGAAGCTTTGGATGTCAATTCAGAGCCCACAGCTCCAGCAGTGAAGTGTGGCTCCAAGCAAGTCTGAAGGCCAAGCAAGCTTCCAGGCAGAGCAAGCATGCACTTGAAACAGTATTTCAAATCCTTGCATGTTGCACTTCCACCACTGCCAACTTCTGCTGACCTCAACAGCAACACTGACCTGGCAGCCACCTACAACACATGCATGGGCAATATGTTCTCTCACCTGGCTATGATCATCAGGAGGTTGCAACATTCCTAACGCCCTTCTGGGACAAGAAGTCACTCCACCCAATGCCTCACACACTCACTGGTCTCAGCACACTGCAGCAGGTCATGCTGGTGCAGCCACCACACCTCAGCCAGCGTTTCACCATCATGAACCAGCTGCTGTGGGCCTACAGCCTGCCCAACTCTATTTTCAACATCAGTGAGCCCAGGCCAGCAGAACAGGTGCACAGCCACAAGCTGGCAAGTGACCTTTTCAAAGCTGCTCACTGACACCAATGCCAAGTCAATTGTGCCCACACTGGTGCTTTTGAGCTTCATCTCCAGCCTCATCAACACTGCAGGTAGTGAAGACGCAGTCATGAAGGGTTTGCTTCTTGACACCACTCTGATAGCACTGCAGCAGCCACCTGGAAGGTTGTCAGCAAAGAACATCACATAGGCGCCACAGTGCAACTGGCACCAGCCTTTCACACCATCTATGTGACAGCCTACACCATGGCCAACAACCTGCTGATGCTGTGTTCACAGATTGAGTACAGCGCCCTGCACCACACAACACAGCAGATACCGGCTTCCATCATGCAGCTGCAGCTAAACGAATTTTTGCAGCTTCTTCAGGCAAGCCCCCACCTCTACCACTCTTGGGAGCCACAGCTCCCATCCTACCACTTGCAAGTGGCGGCATTGTGCCATTTCACTGAGCACGCCACTCCAGATGGCTACAGCCTTGCAGCACTTGCTCCAGCCACCCCACCATCTAACCACCACTACCACTGCCACCTCCACTACCCACACTACCCCCACTGCCACCAGGAGGCAGAGGATCTTGGAAGTGTAGTGCATGTTGTGTGCCAAGTCATTCAGCGCATAGAGGAGGCAGGGCCAAGCTCAGCCATTTGCAAAGCCAGCAAGACATTGCACAGCACCATGCCCAGTTGGTCAGTGGCATGCATGCAGCGCATCATGGGACCATGCACACAGGTCATGTCATGTGAGGCAGGCATCTCTCCTGCCCGCCCCATTACCCCAGCCAAAGCTTTGATTTGTTGGTGGCTTCTTTTTAGGGGTCAGCACTAATGCCCACAACTTGCAGATTGCTGAAGCACTCTTGCTGGCTGCTTCCAATAACATGCCAGAATACCAAAGCTCCATTTTCCAAGGCGTGGGCCAATAAAGTTTATTTGGTCTTAATTTATTGCTGTCAAAGAAAAGCTGCCTCCTTGCACACATCACAAAGGTCAGCAAGTAGGTCATCCATCAGCTCACCACAGAGCTTGCCCACTGGGCAGTCAAAGCTGCAGTTAACACAAAGCTCATCAATTCTCTTAGGGGCTCACATAAGTGCGACACAGCAGTGGCCAAAAGTACATGTGGCTGAGGAAGCTGGGGCAAGCTCAGCTTGCTGACCTGCTGGTGGTCATTCATATTGTGGTAGAACGTGCTGAACGCAGCATCACCATTGGTGATTGTTGCGTTGATGATGTTGAGCAAAGGTGGTGTAAGCAAGAAGCTTCATGGCCAAAAGCTGCTGCTGCCATGAAATGAAGCTTTGGCTGGGGCAGGATGGCTTTGGCTGTCCAGCTGTAGAAGATGGTAAGCTGGTCACCTGTGTTGATGGCAACTCCAGGCAGAATGCACAGTGCTAGTGCCAGTGCCCTGGTGCGTGCCATGATGTACCACACCAATGCACAGTTGGGGCAGCAGGGGTGGTTGGCAAAGTGTACTTTGCTGCCTGCATGCACTGCTGTTTGTACAGAGACCAAAATTGCACTCATGGCCATGCGCACCTTCTGTGTCTTCTTGTGCAAATACAAAACCAAGGTTGCAAGTGCTGGTGTCAGTCACTTGATGAATGAGATGGTCCACATAGAATGGTTGCATTGTCTTATGCTCAACAATGAGTTCTGTTAGCAGATTGGTCTGATGGTTATATTGTGGTAGTCCCTGTGGGCAAGTTGGTATCTGCTGGGCTTGACCAAGAGCAGCAAGTCAACCACATGAGAGTTGGTGGTGTGCATACCATTTTTGCATTGTCAACTGGGCCTCCTACAGGAATGCTGTGATATGTTGTTTGATTGACTACAAGTCAGACAAAGCCCAGCCTCTGTGCACCGCCATGTGATGGAAGCAAAGAACATGGTCCAATCTCAGAAGAGGAAGCAGGCAGGCAGACTCAGGTGAGTCCTGGTTGACCAGTAGGTTGACATCAGCCCCACCATGCTGTCTTCACAGTGTGTTGTGCACACATCTGTTTGATCCAAGCTCTCAGCATGGATGGCCACAGCTGAGCATCAATGAGCTCACCTCCTTTAGTTTCAGCATTACTTGGTCTTACCTCTCCACTCTGTCAATACTGGGCCTGTACCGTGGGAACTGTGGCTTGTGCTTGCGTCAGATGCGCATAATGCATGTGGTTGCCCACCAGTAAGGCTGTGAATGTTTGTATGTTAGTCTGGTTGGCCCACAATGTCAATTGGTGTACACTAAGCTTTGTGCACACAGCAATAATGAGCAAATGGCCAGGATTGTGGCTACTCAAGCTTGTGCTGCTCCCAAATGATTGGCAACTCCTCCACGGCTCCCAACAGTGTTTACACGCTGGCCCTGACACTGTGGGAAAAACTGGGATGATCGGCGCAGCCAGTGCGCAAGAGTCTTCAAGACCAGTATTCACGATTGATTATCCTTTGTAAATGCGTGTGTGTGTGTGTGTGTGTGTGTGTGTGGTCAGCCAAAAGTGGCAGAGCAGGGAGAGGTTGCGCATGTACCGAAGTGGCTACCGGCACAATCTCAAGTAACTCCTTGAGTGCATCAATAGCCACCCAGTTGAGGGTACCCGAGGAATGGTTCAGCGCATCGAACACCATTGAACGCACTTTGCTGTCCGTGTCGGCCAGCCGGCGCACGATCGCCAGTGCCGCGGCCTCGCGATTCCATGCCTTGACAGCGGTCGGTCGCAACAAGCGCACCACGACCCTCGAGCTCGCCCTCCTTACTTTTGCCTGTGCAGCGCCTTTGTCAGAGGCGCCTTTGCGTGCGTCAGGTCGAGTTTCCATTGGACACCTTGGGATCGTCGAGCGCTCGGATGACGCCGGCCAACAGCTCGTCGAACGTGGACTGTTTGGCGAACCGCAAGCCAGAGATCGCCCAATTTAGAGCGAGCAAGCCAGCCTCCCTGGGAGCAACGTTCCACATCGCCGCGTGAGCCGCGAAGGCGCGAGGAGAGGGGATTGGGGAGAGAATGGTGCACCGCAACTGCGGGTTGTCGGCATGCAACATCGGCCCGACGATGGAGGCGATGATCTCGTGCCTCGTCGGATGCCGCAGAGCAAAGCGGAGAGCCTTCACGGCGTTCCTCGCCGCCTTCCGCAGCGCGTGCTTGCCCCAGCCTCCAGAACGCTCGTCAGCATCCATAGCGAGTAAAAGCCCCAAAGCATGAGTGGGGTTTTTTTAACTCCGAACCTGGTCTCGCTTCCAACTCGGCGCACTTGCGATGGATCAGAGCCTGCAGCTCCTCTGGCAGGCTCTGCAGGTCAAACACGAGCGCGGTCCCTGTATGGCAGTGCCTGGCCACCAGCGCGGCCGTCAGGTTCAGCAGGCTGGGCACTTCTGGGACCCTCCTCGCCGCATTGATGGCCAACACGCTCAACCTGCCACGTGAGGTGGTTCACCGTCCATTATTGTCGCTAGGTTGGTTGCAGCGTGGAAAGGAGTGATGGTGGTGGAATACTGGGGGGACAGACCTGGGGAGCTGCGGGGCAATCTCTTCGGCGCTGATCAGTCGCACAAACCGACGCTGGCCAAATACTCGCGTGCCCATAATGGCGACACGCTCATCTGTCTCCTATACACCGGTCGCCAATCACATCGCATGCATGCGTAGTGTGTCGGATAAGGGCGAGACGCGGATAACGCAGGAGAGAGGCATAGCGACAACCGCAATTCAGCGGGGCACGTACAGCGGCGGCCGAGAGGGCGATGTTGATGAGCTGCGACCTCTCTTTGGGGGAGCGCATGACCAGCAACGGCAGCTTCTGGAAGGCCAGCTCGCAAAGCGACAGAGGCGCGTCGACATCGGAGGCCAGCGACATCAGAACCTGCGTGGCCGCGCGCGTGCAAGAACGTCAACGAACGGATCATCGAGCGAGACCGGAATTGGCTTGTTTGGCTGTGCCCGGCGTGGGCGAGGCGAGAGCGCACCGTGCGACCGAAGATCACGTGATCGCTGTCCTCCTCCCAGTCCAGCTTTTGAACAAGCCGTCGCAGCGCGGCCTTGCGCACCTCCACCGACGGATGGGCGCAGGCCCACTCCCGCAAATGTTCGGTGAAGGGAGAAAGTTAGAAACAAGTGTCAAAGCAAGACGACGGGCTGCATTGTCACAACCTGTTGCCCGACGACGTCCGTGTCGTATAACTGTGTTACTCCGTCGATGAGTTCTGCTCACACCAAACACAATTGGGAAACAATTAACGTTTTTGCCCCATTGGAGGCGCTTGGTGCGGACTGGGCGGACCTGCGGTGACGGCGGCGTTGTGAGACACATCCCCCAGCAGAAGAGTCACGTCTTCAGCAGGCGGCAAGCGCCACACTGTAGTACGGATTTGGTGAGACCTCAACTCACACTCGGTTGCACTGCAACACGATGGGGCACCAGCTCGGTTGATCACGCACCACACAGTAGCTCCAGACAGCGGGCCAACGTGACGCCCGTCCGCTCGCTCGTGCTGGAGTCCAGGTCGGCTGCACGACAGCAGACCTGCCTCAAGCGCGCGCAAGCCGAGGCTAATGCCGCTTCCCACTCACCGCCGGGCTCGCGGAGCCGAGACCCCGAGCGCTCGACATTGGGCAACACCAGTTGGCTGAGCCTGTGGAAGAGGAGGAGCTTCTCCTCCGTTGACATGGACTCACCCTCTCCCGGATGGTCGTTGCCATTGCCGTCGAGGAAGGAGAGACAGGTGTGGGGTCCGTGGGAGAGGTAGAGCCAACGGAATAGCAGGGACAGGCCCGGTCCCCAGTCCTTTCGTTTGCCGTGCTGCGGCGGCGCAAAGGGCGGGGGGAGGGCAGCGAGCAGCGACAGGGTGAACGACTTGTCGGCGGTCCACCACTGGTAGTTGGCTCCGCTCTGCTCCATGGAGTTACGCTTCTCCTCCCTCTCAAGCTCCTCCTGGAGTTCGTCGTCGCTGTCGTAGTCGTCCTCGCTGTCGTCCTCGCCGTAGTCCTCGCCTTCGTCGTCTCCGTGGCTGGTCGACCGACGTTCCTCGCCGCTGCGGAGGGACTGCGGCAGAGAGCGCCACCACCTCACCACCACGCCCTCCACCTCTGCCGCCGTGAGCTTTTGGGGCGGACCGCCTACAAGTCGTTCGCCCTGTCGCTGCTCGCTGCCCTCCCCCCGCCCTTTACCACCCTCCTTCGTCTGCGTTGTGCCCATTTTTTATTTGGAGGTGGAACTGGAGGGGAAAAATTGGCCAAAAGCCCACCAATCCCAAGCTTGAATGCGTCGACACTAAAAAACGTCCAACGAACAAGGAGCAGAAGTGGCGGAGGCAAAGTCGCAGCGGGTGTTGGCACCCGCAAAGAACTGGAGAAGGCCCGGTCTGGCGAGTCTCGCCATTGCACCACGAGATCAAGCAAGGAGACCAAATGAAGCATCACCTTACTGTAGTGGTCCTGCTTCTAGTCGCGGTAGTCTGCGTCACCCGCGTTCACTGCTGGGGCAGCCTCGGGCATCGCACCGTGGCGCAGCTTGCCTATGACCGTCTTGTCCCCCAGGCCAAGGCCGTTCGTGCTCGCTCTTACCTTTGTCCGACGAGTGCTCCAAAAAGCGCACCCATAACCTTTCCTTCACTTTCATTTGCCTCTATGCAGGTGGCAGAGCGGTACCTCGATGGCTCCACGTTGCCCAACGCCGCCGTCTATCCCGACACCTACCGCTCGCAGGTCGCGCCTGCAAAGCCGTCCCCTTACCTCATGTTCCTTATCTTAAACCGTATATTTTGTGTTTGGTTGTTTTTATCTTTATTCGCGCGTGGTAGGGCGGCGCATGGAGCAGCGGCCTCCACTTCGTCAACTTCCCGAGGGACGCCACGCACTACCTGCCCGCCTACTGCGGCAACCCTGCCGAATGCGTCGTCGCCGCCATCGCCAACTACACTCGTACTATACAAACCCCACTTGTGTGCGCCATTGACTGCCATCAGTAGCTGACACAGCAAAAACACCTTCCTCGACGACGGCATAGGACGCCTGCATGAGGAGGGCCTCAAGGGACCCACCTGTGGCTTCGCCAAGGGCGTCGTGCCCTGTCCGCTGTCGTTCCTGACTCATTTCGTTGGTGACATCCACCAGCCTCTTCACGTTCGCCTCCCTTCTCCATGTTCCGTGCCCCCCCCCCATCGTTGGCCAACCCCGCGCATGCAGTGTGGATACGCCGACGACAAGGGCGGCAACAACGTCAAGGTCACGTTCTTTGGTAAGTCGACGAACCTCCATTCGCTGTGGGACTCGTCCATGCTCGAAAGGTGCCCGTCAGCTTCTTTGAGATCAGCTCAAGGCAAGGCTCGGGTTTGATGGCTTGGCCTCTGTGTCCAGGTTTGAGCCTAAGGAGGAGCTGCTTGTCAAGTATCTCACGGAGAAGATCGCCGACAACCCCTCCAAGGTCAAGCGATGGCTGAGCGCCATGACGCCGGCCGAATGGGCCCAGGAGAGCTTCCAGATCGTAGAGCGCGACGCCTACAGGTTCCAGGTGGACTCTCGAGGTAACATTCCCCTCCTCTTTTGTCATGGCCATTCATTAATTATTTTAATTACATATGCGGCCAACAGGCGCGCGTGCGGTGGAGATTACGGAGGAGTACTACGCCCACAACACGCCCATCATCTTGGACCAACTCGCTGCGGCGGGCGTGCGGCTGGCCTACCTCCTCAACTCGGCGTTCGCCTGAATCGGTCAGCAGGCCTCCGGCAAGTGCGCTTCTGACAGTCACTGGCGTGGCTCTAATGCAGCGATGTACACTTTAGCAGCAGATGACAACGTGGATGGTGGAGAATTACCCGTGCACGAAGTCGCACGCGGACTTCCTGGTTCATGCTGTTGAACCACGGTCAGTGGGACGTTTGGCATCTCTCAGGTTTATTCTGAATAATGAAAGGAAGGTGTGCGTACGCAGGCGGGGTGTGCCTTTTGGCGACCTTGACGGCGGTGCTACTCGGGCCCCTAGTCATCGTGGTCGGCTGGGCCAAGCCGCTCATACCAGCCCTGCTGGCAGGCTCTGTTCCTGCACATTGCCAGAGAGGTGGAGGAAGGGTGAGCACAAAGGGGGGAGCGGGGGAGTTACCGGATGTCCAGGCGGCGTAGGACGGAGCAGGGGGATGAGGCGCGATCAGCGGCGGGAGCTTTGGGCTCAAAGAGTCTCCAGAAGCGGAGGGTCTCGTCGCCAGCAGCAGACACAGCAGTGGTGCCGTCCGGGCTGAGAGCGAGATGCAGCACGCGCGAGGTGTGGCCGGTGAGCTCGCCCACCTTGGTCATCTGTCACGTCAAAGCGAGCGGGTAGCCCATCAGCACGCGACTGAGTGGAAGGAGGGGGGCGGGAGGTGCAGGCGTACCGAAGGATAGTTCCAGACGATGAGCTGGTTCTGGGAGAAGCCGTGAGAGGAGACGAGCTCGCGCGAGTGCTTGCTCCACTGGATCGCGCACACCTGGGACTTGGTGTCGATCGAGTTTATGCAGCCGCCAGAGGTAGTGTTCCAGAAGCGGATGCAGCGGTCGGCAGTGCCACCGCCTGAGGCGAGGAGGTTGGCCTGCCAAGGGCACCAGGCAAGGGCCTTGACGGCGGCGGTGTGCTGCTCCATCACGTGCCGGGGCTTGTCTGACTGAGGGCCATCCCACACGCAGAGCAGGTTGTCGTTGCCGCCGGTGGCCAGCTGAGTTCCGTCCGGCGACCAGCGCACTCCACAAACCTCTTGCGAGTGCATGTCGTGCGTGGCGATGACCGCACGGGCGGCACGCGAATCGTGCGTGAGGACGAGCGAGTCGCGAGATCCAGTCGAGAGCAGGGCCGGCTGAGCCGGGTTCCACGACGATGCCCCCACCCGTCCTGAGTGGCCCAACACCCGCCGCACTCGCCGCGCGGCTGCGACGTCCCACAGCTGTACCTCCCCTCCCTGCGTGCCCACTGCCAGCAGGTCTCCGCCTGCTCCGAAACTCACCGACGTCACCAGAGGGCCCTCTTCCTCGCCCAGGGTCACCAGCTGCGTGATCGCTCCGGATCCCGAGTTCCACAGATACACGCTGGGCCCTAGCGCCACTGCCACCACGTTCTGTCCGCTCCAGTCCACCAGGTTCTTCGCGTGGGGGTAGGGGGTTGATCGTGAGCAACACATCTCTCTCTCTCTCTCTCTCGAGTCAATAGCGCGAGCAAGAGGGGTACCAGGTAGTAGTCGTCGACCAGGTCAGGAGCGTCGAGCACGCGCTCGGCTGAAGAGGGCAATCGCCGAGGGGCGCGCCTACGGGCGAGAGGGGACGAAGGGGACGACGAAGCCGTAGAGACAGACGTAGCAGCGGCTCGCTCCCGCTCAACATGAAGAAGGCGGTGAGGCGAGGCAGCACCCCTCATGACGCCCCACTGGGCAGGAGCTTGTTCCGAGGCGGAGGAAGCGGGACTGGTGTAACTTGCAGCAGCAGCAGCTGTCGCTGTGGCATCGCCCGAGCTCCCTCCCGGAGAGGAGGGGGAAGTGAAGGATAAGACGCGTGCCGAGAGGCGGCCCTCGCTGCCCAGGAGGGTGCGCTCGAGGAGAGCCTTGTACTCCTCCTTGGCGGGGGTCGTATCGGTGGCTGCAGGGGAAGACGCGTTGTGGTGGGCAGAGGCGGATGGGAGAACGTTCTCCTTCTTCACGCCGTTGGTAGAGCCGGTACTCTCTCGGCGGAGGAGCTTGAAATGGGTGAGGTCGAGGTCGAGTGGAGCGCTGTTTCGTGCGGGAATGAAGCGGTCGCCCACGCACAAGCCCGAACCTTTCCGTCGCCCTGCTCTGGGTGATGCAGTGGGAGAGGCCAGAGGGCTGCCGGATGTAGCGGGGACCGTATCTGATACGGTGGCGCGGCGCTGCTGGGGTGGCGTGTGGAGTAGTCGTACGGGCGACTGCTGCAGCGTTCGTACTTGGTTGATGCTCATTCTGTAATGGGTGATTCAAGGATGCGCGTATGCGTTCACTTGGTCTTGGTTTGAATGGAGACTTCCACAAGTGGCTGGGCCTGGCTACCGGAGGCCCAACGGTCATCATGCTTTTGGCGCCAAAGTAGCAACGGCCGTTGCGAGGATACATGGGCGACGGCACATGCGCTGCAGCCAGCTCGAAGACCCTTCATCGTCATCCTCATGAGTCATACAATGGACAGCTTGACTGATTGCAAGCGTTTATTGAATGGTGAGGAATAGTCGCGCCAACGGCTGTGTGGCCTAGCGTCGCCGCTTGCGGTTGGCTCCGGTCGCTCGGGCTGCTCCGGCCTTCTTCACCTTGGCCCCCTCCTTGGGCGCTGCTGTCACGACGAGAGAGAGAGGAGAGGAGATAGTGAGGGTGAGCCAACGGTTATGTCACGATCAGGTCCATAGCGATCGATTGTTTCGTACGCATCGCCGGCTTGGTGGTGGGTGAGGTCGTGGGAACCGACTTCTTGGGCCGCCGCGGAGGGAACGATGCCCTCACGACCTCTACCTCCTTATCCACTTCCTACGACACACACATGAACAAATGGTAAGAGGGCCAGGAGGCGGTGACGGGTGGGGGAAGGGGCAGTGGAAGCTGTGGGCGGGTACCCGCATCTCCTCCTTGGTGAGCGTCTTGAGCGTGGAGGCCATGACGTAGATGTCCGAACCCTTGGGGTTGAACATGAACGCGTTCTGGAACAGGAGGTACATGTCCCGCAGGAACTCGACCTTGCTGCTTATCTCCTATATTTGTTTGTCGTTAGTTTTTTATATTTTATTATTATATGATTATTTATATTTTATTATGATTATATTTTATTATTGTACAGGACGTACCCCAGTCTTGATGCGATTGGTGATGGTGGTGAAGTCCATGGGCCGGTAGATGATCTTGGGATACTCGGGCACGTCGTCCTCCGATACCGGATGCATGAAGGGCTCCGCGTAGTGATGCGCCTTGACCGTGGCCAGCACCCGCCGGACGCCTTCCATCTCCACCCTCCGCACCGCCGCCTCGGCCTCGGCCTCCATGTCGTCCTCTCCCTCGTCTTCGTCTTCGTTTTCATTTTTTACTTCGTTTTCGCTTTCGTCTTCGTTCTTTGGCGCCACCTCTGCCTGCTCTTCTTGTTCCTCCTCCTCCACTTCCTTCTCTTCTTTCCTCTTAATTGCCTTCTCTCTTTGTTGCTTACCTCGCCTTCCCTTCGGCGCCAAGGTGGTCTCCTTCTCCTTCTCCTCATCCTTCTCCTTGGCTTCTTCGCCGCTCGCCACCGCAGCGCCCTCCTCCTCATCCTCCACTACAACCACGTCCTTCTCCTTCTTTGCCGGCTTGGCCTCCTCGGCGTTGCCCGACTTTCGTCTCTTGTACGCCCGCTTGGCGCCGGCGGTGGCGCTCTGAGCCTTTCTCGGGCGGCCTCGGGGTTTCTTGGGCGCCACCACTGGCTCCTCCTCCGCCTCCTCTCCCTTTTCGTTTTCGCTTTCGTTTTCGTTCTTTTCGTCTCTCTCCGCTTTTACCTCCGGCGCCGCTCTCTTCTTCGCGTCGCCTCGTGGCCGCGTCCCCTCCTCCTGTTCTGTTTCGCCCTCATCCATCGCTTCGCTGCCCGGCTTCGTCGTTGTCGTCGTCATTTCGTTTTCGTCGTCCTCCGCCGCCTCCGCCGCCTCCTCCTCCTTGTTGTCTTGCTTTCTCTTGGCCTCCTTGGACGGCGCTGGCTTGTCCTCGTCGGCCTCGTCGTGGCCACCACTCGACGGGGGCGGCTTGGTCGTCGCCGTGGCTTCGGTCTCGAAGTTCTCCCACAGCAGATCGGTCGAAAAGGATGCGCCGGCGTTGGGCGACGGCTGCTCCTCCTCGAGGACCGCCGCATCGGCAGCGCCCGTTGACAACGACGCCGCCGCGGCCTGCCCCGCCGCCTCGGCCGGCTCCGGCGGCGCCTCCGCTACCGAGATAGCCGGCGCCTGCGGTTTCTCGTTCTCACTGGCGGCCTCGGCCGGCTCGTCTCCGTTTTGTGTGTGGTGGACGTCGGCGTCGGCCTCGTTCGGGGGCTCGCCGTGCTCTGCGAGCGCCTGGTCCGCAGGCAGGAGGGGGTCGTAGGCGAGGTGCGCGGCGACGTCGTCGGCCTCGACGCCGGGGAGCGGCGCCCAGGTCTCCTGCTGGGCGAGGGAGGCCGGGGAGGCCGGCGCCGATGACAGCGACGACACCACGGGCAGGGGCAGGGGCAGCGGCGGGGGCTCGTCCAATACCATGCCGGACGTCTCCGCGGCCTCCGATTGGCTCGACGGCTCCGGCGCAGCTTCGTCGACGGCGACAGGCTCGCCGTGCGGCAGCTCCTCGGCCACAGGAGCGGCCGCTGGTGCCGCTTCGTCTTGTGCCCCGGAGGCCTCCGCTGCGGGTGGCAGCGAGGGCTCGGCCGCATCGACAGCAGTGGCCTCGACGACGGGCGGGGCAGCGACAGCCTCGGCGATGACCGGCGGCGACTCGACGCGGGCCTGGGCGCCAACACGACAACACGCGCGCATGTCCCGAAGAGGCCACGGGGTGAGCCTTCTGTCGCCGGCGACAGGCGCCGGCCTGGTCGAGGGGCGTACCTTCTTTGTAGGCGGCTGCGCCGGGGAGACGGGGGACACGGCTGGGCTCGTGCCGTTGGCGTCCTCAAGGGAAGGCCCACGCTTGCGGGGAGGCGCGGCGGCGGCGGTTGGCGCGGATGCGGCCTCGGGCGGGGTCTGGCCGTCGGCGCCTCGTAGCCGGCGCTGCTCCTCTTGCTCGATCAGCTCCTCGTCCAGATCGCCGGCTTTGATGCGCTCGATCGTCTCGGTGGACTGCCTGCATGCACGCGCCATTCCCCGATCAGCACGTTTGCTCACGCGCGCACGCACGCACAAGAAGCGAGAGCGATACTGGATCTGAGAGTCGCAGAACTCGATCGACGCCCTAAGATGGTTCATGTACTCCTCCCGCAGCGCTGCCACAACGCGGTTCAGTTCATCTACAGGTACATGGAAAGAGTGAGGGGTGAGTTGACATAGATAACACAGGCGGCTTGCGGCGCGGCCCGCAATGCGTAATGTACCAGCCAGAGCGCCACCGTTGCTGACACTCGCTGAGTTGGCCCCGTGGCAAGAGAGCAGCCTGTCGTACATCGCCATGCATCTCTGGCGCAGAGATAACGATAGTTGTTTATCAATCCTTTTTCTCCTACTTTTTGAACAAATAAAGAGGAAAAAATAATAATAAATGGGGTGGGTGAAATCCGATGGGGTACCTTGGATCCAAAGCTGGTAGGGCTGGAAAGACGCTTCTTGGGAATGTGCTTGCGGAGGAGGCGGCTTACCGCTGCCCAATTTACCTCACGCTTGCCCTGATGCTGGTCGCCGTTCGCATCGCAGTTCACTGCGCCTGAGCTCACTGCCTCCACGAGCAGAAGCTTGTCCCGCGGCCTCCACTCGTCCTCCCCCTCCATCTCTGTACCCAGCGTACAAAAGAAAATCAATAAAAAATCCATGATGCTGACGTCAGCGGTCGGTGGGGCAGCCTTCTTAAGCGCCAGGTGTTTCCTGTTGCTTTTCTCTTCCGGTGGCGCGGTAAACGACGCGGAAGGCCTGCCGCTTCCGGGCTCGGGCATGCTTCTTGTCCTTGTACTCGTTAGGCCATCGTGTGGTTGTTTTGCTACTGCTGCAGTACTTGCTTTGTGCAGAGTGGATCTACAGCACGCATCGATTTGCAGGTATTGTGCCCAGACGTAATCAACACTTGCATCTTCTGCTGCCCGATATCGGCCCATCCAAAGGTTCATGAATTCCTTTCAGGGTGACGTCTCACCACGTAAGGAGCAAATGCGGCCAAAGCCGGCTCGTCGCGCGGCCCCGCTGCGCTTCCGCTTCTACCTCGGCGGCGCCGTGGCGGTGCACCTCTCCGCCGCCGCGGGCCTCATCTACGGGCTCTACCTGCTCCACCCCTTTTGGCTCCTTCTCTTCCTCCTCGGCATCGGCCTCGAGACCGGCAGGGTACTGCACCACCACCACCACCACCAGCCCTCCCCTCACGTCGCTGCGTGCGGACCCAAGGCCCTGTGGGCTCACACAACGCAACACACAACACACGCGCGCGCGTGTAGCGCCATATGAGCAAACGGCCGCAGGGGAGCGCGTGGCAGGTGCCCGACGCCCCGTCGTGGCAGAGGAAAGGCGACCGGCTGGCCGACCTGATCGTCGAGTCGGGCCTCTTCAAGCCCGGCGCCATCAAGTACGAGAACATCCTGCGCCTGCTCGCCCGCAAGGAGCAGGAGCAGAGAAAGTGGCAGGAGGAAGAGGAGGAGGAGGAGGAGGAGGAGGAACGCGACGTATGTGGGGCAGGGGCCGGGGCCGAGGCGCGCCGCGCAGCCAAGGAGGTGCTCGTGTACAGGGAGATCATCGACGAGCTCGAGAGCGTGCCGGCGTGGGTCGACTGGCAGAAGATCGAGCGCGGGCGCCAGGTCTATCGGGACCACCTGGTGCTCATCTGCGCCGGTCTGGCCATCGCCCTCATCGAGGCCTACTCCTTTCCCATCGACGCTCAGGTCTCTCTCTCTCTCTCTCTCTTTCAATGGCGCTCGCCCCTCGGCTCTCATACGGCCGTGATTGACACGACACGACACGACACGACACGACACACGCACAAACCACACAACCACGCAGGTATTGTACATAAGCGGAGGACTGACGGCGTCGAAGAAGGCGGCTACGCGACGGCTCATGGAGACCGGCTACTGGATCTTCACCGTCATGAAAGAAGGTAGCGCACACGCGTCAAATGAGAGAGTGGAGCGAGAGTGTGTGTGAGAGGTTTGTGCTGCGTTTTGATTGACGCGACGTCGTGGAACCTGTGTGTTGTGCGCGTGTGGATGTGGCCGTAGGGGTGCGCGTGGGGTCAAAGGGGCATGCGGCCTGTGTCAACGTGCGCCTGATCCACGCGCTGGCCCGCAAGCTCTGCCTCATGTCTCCTGAGTGGGTTCAGGGCCACCAATCACTGGTATACCTCACCGCGCTCGCTCGCCCGCCCACGCACGCACATGGACCACGCCCGCTCGTGCGCTCTCACGCAACATCGACCGATCTGACAACGGATGGGGGGGGGGGCATAGAGTGAGGTCGACAGCGATGGGCGACAGCTGACCGAGGAGGAAATGAAGCAAAAGATCAGCGAAAACGGAGTGGATACGCTGCTGATGAAGTTTGTCAAGCTGTCGCAGCACGGGCATGGGCAGAACGACGCCATGCGGGCGGACGGCGACGTTGGCGCCGATGCGAGCGACGACGGCAGTGCCGAGGACGCATCGGCCAACGGCGGGGCCAACCGCAGGCTCCACGGCGAGCTGCCCATCAACCAGGCCACCCTGCTGGGCACGCTCTTCCTCTTTTGTCACGTCTGCCTCGAAGGTGCAGCCGCCCTTCGTTTCGTTTCGTTTCGTTTCCGAAACACGTTTCGAAACGCCATTTTATTTGCAATTTTTTTAAATTAAACAAAACAAAAAAACATATACATGAAAACACCGCAACACAGTGGCGCAGCTGCGCGGAGCGAGGATCAGTCAGGAGGAGAAGGAGAGCTACTGGCATCTGTGGCGATACATCGGCCACCTGATTGGCATCGACGAGCGGGTCATGCCGCTCAACTACGACGACGGGCTCGCCGCCAGGTACGCCGCCGCCGCCGCGCCCGATTCAACGACCTTGGCCGCTGACGACCTCGAGTCGGTCTTGGATCCACAAAAAGGCTGGGCACGGTCTACCTGGAGAGGCAGCGGCCTGACTACACGAGCAGGCTGCTGGCCACCAGCACGGTCGACGCGATGGCCGACCTGCCCAGCATTCCCTTCAATCGCCCGCTCTTCAACGTCTCCATCCGCAAGTTTCTCGGCGACCCCATGAGCGACGCGCTCGGCATCGGTTCGGCTTCCCCTCCCCCAATCTCTCTCTCTCTCTCTGGATTGGCCACTCGCTTAGTGGACTGACCAAGCGTTGGTCGTGATTGGTTGGCTGCGGTTGTGGGCCAATACAACAAACAGAGCGCACGGACCGGGCCAACGTGGCCAAGTGGTGGGCGTCCAAGTACGTCTACGTGCTGTGCGACGCGTTCAACGTGGTGTGCCCTCCGCTCAAGCGGATGCAGAACCACCTCTTCTGGCGCTTCGTGGACGAGGTCTACCGGGAGTACTTCACCATCCACCTCCCGCCTCCCTCCCTCCTGCCTCCCGCGGCTGGGCCGGCCCAGCCCACCAAGCTCCTGCGCTGCCCCTTCGGCGGCTGAGCCGCTGTCACTTGTCGACAAAAACATCAGTTGTTTTATTTTTATTTATTTATAATTTTTATTATTATTGCTCAGGAAACAAGTCTCTGATGGAGATGACGATGGTGGTTCGCTCAAGCGCCGTACTTGGGCGTCTTGCCCAGCTTGAAGGCCAGCTCGGGCACAAAGTGCTCGGTGGCGATGTTGCCGTTGGCGCCCTTGGCCGTGACCTCGGCCTCCGTGAATCGCTCCACGCCGTCCCTTCGCGTCGAGCCCTCGTGGTAGTACGTCGCCAGGTGGCCCGCCCTGTCGCTCGCCCCCCCCCCCCGCCGTCCATGGCCCACACGCAAAGTCGGTTGAGCGGAACGGCGCGCGCGCGTGTAAGGTGGTTCGTACGGGAGGAGCGCGGCGGGCTTGCCGTCGATGATGGTGGCGCTCTGAACGGGGAAGTAGAGCTTGGAGGTGGGCTTGGCCTCGTCCGTCGCTGTGTCACACGGCCAACGAGACCCCAGTTGGGGTCATGGATGAGGTGAGAACACACGGCACACACACGGAGAGAGAGAGAGAGAGAGAGAGCACAGGGAGGTATCCGAACCGGGAGAGGAGTGGCCGGCGATGACGGAGATGAGGGGTCTCTTCTTGTCCTCCGCCCGCTCCTCCTTGGCGAGAAGCCCGGCGACCAGCTGGTCGGCCAGAGCGAGGGCGGGGAAGTCGGCCGTGGCCTTTACGTGCACGAACGCCAAGTCCACCTGCTCCTGGACTGAAAGCGGAAGCACAAGCCGAGGACGGTGTGTAGGTTGTGTGTGTGTGTGTGTGTGTGTGTGTGTGTGTGTGTGTGTGTGTGTGTGTGTGTGTGTGTGAGAGAGAGAGAGAGAGAGAGAGATCGAGCTGCCCGCCTGTTGTGGGGTTGGTGGCGAGTACCCGAGGCCAACTGTCGGAGGCTCTCCTGTGCGTCGGCCTTCTGGAGCTGCACCAGGACGGGCACTCGCAGGCGCTCGCCGAGCGAGACCACCTCCGGGTCGTTCGATAGCAGTCCGAGCTTGAGGCTCCCGAACCTGTTGGCGGTAACGGAGGTGAGATAAAAAGGGCACGCATGAATCAAGAGAGAAGAGAGAGGACAGAAGGCGTCACTTCTTGTAGAGGGAGGAGAAGGGCACATCGTCCTGGACGAACGGGCCACGTCCCTCGCCGTCGTAGAGCGACCCGTAGACGCCCAAGATCTGCAGCAGCTCTCCCAGGTCGTCTCGTGCTACGTGATCGAGATTTTATATTAAATTAAGAAAATATAACTAAATTGTATTAAAATACTAAAAATAAGGGTGGCAGGGCCAGGGAGTGGACGCACGGAGCAGGCGAGGGAATAGACGACCGCTGCAACCCAGCTGAGCCAATCGATCGAGCCCCTCGCTGTGCTGGTGCTCAAGATCGGCATAGGGCACACCCTGCAAAAATACGACGACCGCCTTCGCCACAGTGTGGGGCGGCTGCACCGGATAGTGAGGCTGTTGCTGGCTGCCTTCCATGTCGATACTTCCTCTCCCTCCTCGCAAGTCGCACCACCGAGCACAAGCCCAGTACCAATTTGTGGTGGAAAATGAATAAGAAAAATAAAGGGAAAAACAAGAAGCAAAGGGACCACAGCATGACGTACAGGTTGCTGGGGGCGGAGGTGTCGCTGTACTCCGGCAAGGTGAGGGCTTATCTGCGCTACAAGGGCATCCCCTTCACCGAAGTCGTCCCGAGTGCAGAGGTGCGTGTGCTCTCGCCCTCATTCTATCATTGTTGTGGTAACCAACAAGCCGGGGCAGGTCTACCGCACCGTCATCAAACCAAAGACTGGCGTTAGCTACGTACGATTCCCTTCATATGACTGCGGCTTCCCCAGCCAACACTGCGCACACACCCCAGATTCCCGTGCTCTTGACTCCCGACGGCGAGACTGCTGTACAGGACACTAGCGACATCATCGACTTCCTCGAGAGCAGGTTCCACCGTGGATGATGTGATGTCTTGCGGTGCTCGCGTGTCCCTCTCCCCTCTCCTCCACTCTCAACGCGCTTCTTGTGCGCGTTCTCGCCGTATACGTATGCACCGATGCAGATTCCCAGCCCGGCCCGTGTATCCGGCCACCCCTTGCCAGCGACTCGTGTCCCTTTTATTCGAGGTTGGCAGCGACACGACACGACACGACATGACACGACACGACACATAACATGTGCTGATAACTGATCACGATTCTATGAGGGTCGCCAGGTCTATGCAGACGAGTGGCTCGTGATCCCGGCCATGCACTACCGATGGAACTTTCCGGAGAACCTCGACTTCATCTACCGCGAGTTCGGTCGCATGAACCTGCCCGACGCCTCGCCAGAGGAGCAGGTGGGCCCCTCTCCCCCCCCAAAGCTTCGCTTCACACTGTCCTGGCTCACACCATCAACACTTTATACGCACATGCATGGGCAGTACGAGCAGGGAAAGCAGGTGGCCACCAAGTTCGCGGGCTCTCTGCCTTACCTGGGCATCACCGACCAAACGCGGCCCGCCATCGAGGTGAGCGCCTCAACTTGCCCCCCCCCCCACAAACGGCAAACCAACCAACCCGCTTTTTCCGACCTGGGCCACGCAGGAGTGGTCCGAGGAGCTCCTCGCGCAGCTCGACGAGCACTTTGCCCAGCACGCCTTCCTACTCGGCGGCAGGCCGACGATCGGTGATTTCCCCCCCCCCCCAATCCACGCCACAACATGTGTTTGCGAGTTTCACCATCGACTGATGCGATCACTGGGCCAGGCGACTTTGGACTGATGGGCCCACTCTACGCCCACCTCTCGCGTGATCCCCATCCCGGTCGGCTGATGCGCGCCAGGGCGCCCCACATCATGCAATGGCTCGAGCGCATGCGCTTCGAGCGCGACGTCGACACGATTCAGTATCCCGGCCAGCTGCTGCCCGACGACCTGGTGCCGCCGACCCTCTTCCCCATCCTCCAGCGCATGTTCGACGAGCACCTGCCGGTGCTCCTCGACACGGCGGACAGGCTCGCCGGGCTGCGTCGCGCTCACGCGGAGAAGATCCCGCGGGCCATCGGCTGGCACGATTTTGCCGTGGGCGGGGCGCGGGGGCGACGCCTGGTCTATCCCTACGCTGTGTGGATGCTCCAGCGCCCGGTGGACCACTACCTCAGCCTGCCCAGGTTCGCGCTCGCTCATTGGTTAGTCGTTGTTGTGGTCGTGGCTGACGGCGGAGAGCGCAGGGAGGAGCAGCGGGCGGTCGAGACAGGCGTGCTGGCGCGAATCAAAGGAGGACGGGAGGCGTGGGCCAAGGCGGTGCGGGCGACAGACGGGTGTCGGGTTCGGAGGGCCAACAACGTGCTCGTGTGGGACGCCGGCGGGGGTCGATCGCACCACACGACAGCCAGGCTGTAGGTCGACCGACACACACACACACACACACACACACACACACACACACACACACACACACACACACACACACACACAGGGAGAGAGGACGCGGAAGCTGTAATTGTGGAGAACGAACAAGCAGCGATGTGCATGTAAAATAACGGGTGGTCCTCCCCCTCCAACAATGGCCACAACATGGGACCTGCGGCGGCGAGGTCTGCGGGGAGCGCGGTGCTCGCCGTGGGCCAATGGTTTAGACCTCCTGGTAGCCGCGGCCGAACAACCTCCGGACTCTGTTGAAAACGTAGAGGTGACCATCCTACACACCGCCCCATCGTCATGAGTTGCAACCAACCAACCAACCAGTAAGAATAAGAAGCAAAAAGAACACTTGTTGACGTACCTTGACGAGGCCGGGGAGGGCGAACCAGAAGCTGTGGTTGGGGACGATCTCCAGTCCCTCCCTCTTGAAGTAGAACTTCTGGACGAGAAGCCCTCCCGCGAAGTAGCACACGGTCACGCTCGCCAGGCTGTATGTACACGCACAGTGGTCAACAGCGGGATCGATTGGAGCTGCAGCTCAGAGCCATGTCTAGTGTACCAGATGATGAAGATCCAGCCTCCCGAGAGAACGCCGCTGGAGTTTCCGTTACCGCCGCCGCCACCGCCGCCACCGCCGCCGGTGGGGCAGGCGTATATGGTCCTCCACTCAAAGCCCCACAGGTAAGGGGGACCGGAACTAGGGCTGGATTTGATGGTGAACTTGCCATCACCAGTGGCCGACTTGTCGCAGATGAAGCTGACGGTGGAGCCGCGGGTGTCCACCGGGCTATACGTGACGGTGAATCCGTCGTCTCCAGAGACCACTGATGTTTATGCAGCATAGTTAGCGATACGCTCGCGATAAATGAATTGTGTGCATAAGGGGGTGGTAGGGGTTGGTGGGCGGTGGGGGAAGTACAGGGACCGACGGCGCCGGCGGACATGGCGCCGACCACGTAGTCGCCGGTCGATCCGTACTGGCACACGGCCTGGTCCGGCTGGTCGCACCTGCTCTGACCCTGAACGGTTTGGCAAGGCGAGTGATAGTAGAAGTAGTTCTGGGCATCTGTTCTCGCCAGGAGATTTGGGTCACTTAACTTCTCCGGACCTACAAGGTTAAGGAGAGCACTTACCTGGGCCGACGGCGGCGGCTCTGTTCTCAAAGGCCTTGGCCAGAGTGGTGAGATCGTAGTTCTTGCCCGTATTAGTGTTGCTGTAAGAGCAGTACTTGAAGTTCTGGGCGTGGGCCAGCTGAAGGCACCACACCCCCAGGAAGATCACTACCAGACCACCCAACACCGAGTTCGAGGCGATCATCTCTGCAGCTGCAAAAGGGAATCGGGTAAGAAGAGGAGATGTAACGATGAGAGGAGCTAAGCAGCAGTGATATGATGAACGCCAAAGATGAAGATCGTTTGTGTGTTCTAGAAGCAGGAGTTCTAGAAGAAGATTCTCGCAGCGAAGCGACACAAGAGTGGTAAAGATGAGATTTTACCTGTGGCACTGTAACAAAGCTTCAGGGAGAAAGGAACGAACTCTCCGTCCTCTTCTCGCCGCCTGGTCAAGAAAAGGGGACCGACGAGCAGAACTGCGTGCTTCTTTCCCCAAAAGGCACAGCGCAAACTTGTCTTTTTCCTTTCATTTTCTCACAACTTTTTGGTTTTTGCCCAGCTCATGCGTCAACAAGCAGCGGGCTGGTCTCCTCCCGTCCAGTCGCTTCGGGAGTCGTGGCCTCGTCGCTACCGCTGGCCGCAGCCGGCGCTGTAGATACCTCGGCTCGCTTGGTGGCCAGCCAGGCCGCGCGGCGCTCCCTGACCTCGTCCTCCGTATAGAAGTAGCGCCCCACCCACTCGAGCGTCTCCGTCAAGTCGGCGCTACACGACGAGTCCACGCACGTCAGAGAGGGGCTGATGGGGGGGGGGGTCAGAGAGGGGAGGGGCGACCTCTGTGCGATGGCGACGAGTTGGGGGATGACCGAGGGGTCGTCCATGGCGACCTTCTTCCGAAGGCACGGGTTGATGCGATGGTATCTGTCGCCCAGCAGCTGACTGCAGAGCTGCTCGGAGAGCAGGTCCTTGGCTTTGAACAAGAGCTCGGGGAAGGTGGTGCGCCACTCCAGCAGGCCCCTGAGTCCTACGTGTGAGCGACGAGAGTCGATGCGGTGAGGCTCTCCCACAAGTCGGTCGCGCGTACCAATCGTGTTCGAGTCCATCTATGTATCTGCTGACCATGCCCGTGCCCAGGGACAGCACGCACACAGCCTCGGCCCTTCGAAAAATAATCAATTAATGGAAATGGACCAAATCAAATAACAAAATATCTGAAATCAAACAAAAACAAACGAATTTGAAAAATTAATAAAAAAAAGTGCGTACTTCTGTGGGTCCTGCATGTTGGCGCCCATAACGGTCACGGCCGCCGTCAACGCGGGCGCGTTGCACATGACCCCCGCGTCGATGTGTTGCTATTTAGGGAACACATTTGCCGCCAACACGGAAAGAACGAAAGAGATCGGCGTCAATAGGAAAGAACGAAAGAGGGAGGATGGCAACGGCCTGCAAAAAGTGGAAGGCGTGCCTTGAAGCTGGGGAACACGATGGGCGCGGCCGCGGACGCCATGACATAGTCCCACACGGGCGCCCGCATGTCGACGTCCTCGGCGATAGGCGGGACTCCTTCCTCGCGGTCGGCGGCCTCCTCCTCGCCGTCAATGTCGACGTCGTCGTCGTCATTGTCGCCATAGCTCCCGTTGTTCGTCCGCCACTGGGGCAGTCGCTTTATGCGGCGGACGCGTCGCTCCTTCTTCGCCTCCTTGGCCTTGCCCCGCGCCTCGGCCTCCCCGCTCGCCATCAGCGCGTTCGCGTTCGTCGTCGTCTTTTCTTTATCTCCTTTCTCGTCGCGCCAGGTCTTCCACAGCTTCTTGACGCCCGCGGTCTTCGTCTTCTCCTTCTTCTCTTCACCCGAGGCCGCGCCGCCCGCCGAAGGCACGCCTATGCCGCTGCCGCTGTCGACAGATGACGACAGCGATGGCGCGTCGATTGTCGACAGAATGTCGTCCGAGCTCAAGCCACGCCGCAGCGGCGCCGGCCTGTCCCGGCCCTCCTCGCAATCGCTCAGAGATCGCTCCTTGTCGGCGGCGTCGGCCTTCGCCTTGGCATTCTTGGCCTTGGCGCGCTTGGCCTCGGCCTTGGAGCCTACACCGCCGCTGTGCCACGAGAAGAGGCCGCTGAAGTGCGACTTCTCCTTCTCGGCCTCGGGGCGAGACGCCCGCCGCGTCCGCGCGTAGGGGTCGTGCTTGCGCGGGAGGTTGTGGTAGACCTGCCCCCCCCCCCAAAAAAGCAAGAGAAAGGCCAGACAAGCGATATGTCGAGTCAGTTTGTTTTCCAGATATCCAGAGGGGCGACGGGGGACAAACCCGTGGCTCCCAACTCCTGTCCGCGTCCTCGGCTCCTGCGATGTCGTTTGGTGAGAAAATCTAATAAGCAAATAAAAAATGATAAAAATAAAAGAACAGAATTAGAGGGGTGGATGACCGCGGATTACCGTTGTCGAGCAGGAAGGAGGGGATCAGCAGTCGGTTGGGCACTTCCCGCAGCGGCAGGTTCTGTAGCAGCTCCGCGCCGACGATGCGGAAGTTGTAATTCGGATAGCGCGCCCTACCAACACGACATTCGAGCCCGGGTCAGCTGACGGCCGATCGATCGTGCTAGCGTGGCCCACGTACTTGGCACCGATGCCGGCCAGGTTGCGCTTACCGTCGTCGTTGAAGCCCACCCGCTGCGGCACAATGAAGTCACCGTGCTGTTCAAAGCACGACCGAATGAAATTGGGCGAGTAGCCTGACCGCGTGCGCATTAGATGTGAGTTAATGCATGCTCGGAGGGGGGGGGGCGAGTTCCAGCATGCACGCACATCACCACACACCACAAGATGATGGGCGGCGGAGAGGAGAGGCGCACCGCAGGCGAGGCCGCAGCAGACCATGGAGCCGCCCGACACCCCCGCAAAGAGGTCCACCCTCTCGATGAAGTCGGGGAAGTGCTCGAGCAGCCGCTCCAAGATGACGCACTCGAGAATTGCCCGCAGACCTGGCGCATTCCACGCGAGTGGCGTGAGATCCCAGTGTGCATGTGATGTGTGCGTGTGCGTGTGCGTGCGTGCTAGTGTGTGATGTGTGCGTGTGTGTGACTGCGTGCGTACCGCCTCCGTCGAGGCTGAGGACTCGGTAGTACTGCGACGGTGCCGCCTTCTTGCTTTCGTTGATTCGCCGAATGTCATCGGGATTGTGCATATCCCACAACAGCCCGACTGTCGCGCAAACAACGGCGATCAGCGCTTGCTCCTTTAGAAAGCGAAACCGAACGCGAATGCGATGGGGGGAGGGTACAAGGGGTCTTCCCCGCCTCGGCTTTGGCACGTTCGCAGTCATCTCTAATCGTGTTGCGCAGCGCTGTCCCTGCAACATGACACGGCACGTGAGGTGTCAATAGGACGGGTGTCCAACATGCGAATGTGCGATGAGGCCGGCCGACGTACGATCGGGAGTCTCTTCGATGGCGGGGTCTGGGATAACGGGCGAACATATGAGGGAAGAGGCAAGTGAACACCGCGCGCGCGCGCAAGGAACGTACCGAATAGAGTTCCCAGCGTTGCCGGCGGTGATGTTGACCTCTTGCCTCTATCCTTGTGCGCCACTTTACCTGCTCGTAATCAAATAAATAATTGGAAAAATAGTGAAAAGACAAATTAATGAAAAAAGTTGAGCGGACCAGAGGAGCCGAGGAGGCGTTGGGCGGGGGAATCGATGCGCTCCTGCAGGAGGGCCGACCACGCGCTGAGCTTCTCGCTGCTCTCGAATAGGAACGTGTGCTTCCTCTTCGTTCGCTTGGACGCCACCACCAGCGGGTGGTGGAAGTCGAACTGGCGCTGCCGCGTCGCGTTGTCCTTCCACGCTGAAGTTGCCTTGCAGCGTGCTACCGCGAGCGGGCCCCGGTTGGGCCCTCGAGGGTCCCTGTCGTCAGCCGCCTCGGCCGCACCGTCGGCTCTGACGCTCTGTCCCGACGTGTCGTCGTCCACCAGCATCATGTCACTGTAGGCGATCTCTTTCTGCACAAGCGAGCGATGTGAGAGGAGAACGGGAGGGATGTCAGACGCGCGGAGAAGCGGTACCAGCTTGCCATCCATGGCCAGCCACTCGAGACTGTGCCCGGTGGCCACAACAAAGTGCTGGACCCAGCCCTCCTTCCGCTTCACCCACAGGACGCCGGCCTTCTTGAGGCCCGATGGGGCCTGCGCCCCGACCAACACACGCATCACAACACAACGACTGGTCAGCGATATGCTGTATTGAAACATGTTCCGGGTGCGTTTGCGTTGATACCGTAGCTGAGGAGAGGGACTCGAAGTAGTCGCGCCACTCGGCGCGAAGGGCGAAGGAGTCGGCGGCCAGGTGCAGGAACGGCTCGGAAAGCGAGCCCGAGGAGTCGTGCAGTGGTCCTTCGTCCTGTCCGGACGCCGGTGTCGCTCCGCCGCGGAGGTGCAGGAAGAACCACCAGGCCTCCCTGCATCCGAAGAGCACTCGCGGCCGCTCACGACACAGACCGAAGCTCACCTCCACGCCACGTGACAGGGTCACCCCGTCCTGTTGCACCACGTTGCCCACCATAAACATCAATTTTTACGATAATATATAAATATATAAATATTTATCTAGGTAATATTTTTTGTTTGTTGAGGTTTGCACCTGCAAAGTGGCTCTCCGCCAGGCAAAGCCGGTTTCCGTGACCTCCACTACGGCCGGAAGCGTACGGCCGTACTGCCGCTGGTGGACCACCCTCTCAGCGTTCAACCGTGTTTGCATCCGTCGCAGGCGGCAAGTTGTATGGGCTACAGTTCATTCTTTGCGCTTTTCCGCCACCTTCTCTTTTCCCCGCCGTGAAGAAACGGGTAGGAAACGCCGCACAATCACGCGATCCCGCCGCCGCAAGCGCCGATGCTACTGGCACGATTGTGAGGTCGCCTCTGGTCTTAAGGCCAGATCGGTCCTGAAAACGATGGCAAGCGACTCACTTACGGCATGGGCGCTGGATCTCTCAAGAGTGGAGCTGACGTCAGCCGACAAGTTGGCGCCAACTCGACGAGGTTGAGCCGCTGCTACTTATAAGTCCTCTCCGACTGTCGGGGAGATCCCGGGAAGGCCCGGAGGCGCGGTACGCACGACCTTCGTCTATCTTTTCTGACCGCCACCGTACAAAACTGTGAGCTATTATTGCACGTTACAGGCCATTTTCTATAGTCATATCTCAAATTCCAAAACAGTTTTTTTCCGTGAACTGACAATACCGGCAAGCGGAGTTGGTATCGGCGGCACACAAAATCGAGGGTTTGTTGGCTCACCGACCCTTTTATTCTCGCACTGCCCTTCGCATCTACACACCACACAGAGAGATGCAGCCCCGTATTGCCGTCGCCGTGCTGGCGGTGATCTTTGCTCTCCACTGCGCGCTCGCCACGCAGACCTTCGAGGCCCCCGCCTCGACCAAGTGCGCCTTCCGCGGTGCCTGCACTCGCGGCGATTGGGTTCACGTTAAGAAGTCTGCCGCTGACGACGTCCACCCCATCGTCATCGCCGTCCGCATGAAGGCCGATGCCGAGGCCACCTGCGACGCTCTGCTGATGGAGATCTCCACGCCCGGCTCGCCCAAGGCCGGCCTCAGGTACACCCACGAGCAGGTCGGTCAGCTCCTGTCCGACTTCGACAACACCCGCACCGTCGAGCAGTGGCTGCGCGCTCACGACCTCGAGTACGAGACCGCCTCCAACGGCGACTTCATCCGCGTCTCGGCCCCCGTGGCCCGCCTCGAGCGTCTCCTCGCTGCCCAGTTCCATGACTTCTCGTCCGAGAACCTCGGCCTCACTGTCCGTCGTACCGCCTCCATCTCCATCCCCGACGATGTACGTTCCCCATCCCCAGCGCTGCAACTGCGTCAACGCGCGGAGATCAAATCACTTTAATAACTTGAATAATATTAGTTATTTTACTCAAGTATAATATTGTGATTAATTTACTGGAGTACAATCGGAGTGTAGTTGACTCACACTGGATCGATCTTGCATTGATACTGCACACCAGGTGGCCGCTGCGATCGACTTCATCGGCAACACCATCCGTTTCCCCACCATCAAGGGTAACTTCGCCATGATGTCCCCCGCTGGCACCCACACCGCCCGCCAGAGCGGCAACGTCTCGCCCCAGACCATCTGGAAGTTCTACGGAGGTACGCCACCCTGCTTGGCCCCACGTCCTGTCGGGGAGAGGCTGACAAGATCTTTCAACACGCGCGCGCGCAGTTGTGAACAACACCGTCACCCGCCCCGTCACCCAGTCCCTCTTCGAGTCGCTCGGCCAGAGCTTCTCGCCCAGCGATCTGTCCACCTTCCAGCAGCAGTTCGGTCTCGTCTCGCAGTCCGTCGACAAGGTGATCGGCCCCAACGATCCCTCGCAGTGCCTGAGCAACCCCAACAACTGCGCCGAGGCCAACCTCGACGTGCAGTACATCATGGCCATGGCCCAGCGCGCCTCGACCACCTACTGGTCGATCTCCCAGTCGGTCCAGGACATCTTCCTGGACTGGATCGTGGCCCTCGCCGGCACCCCCAACCCGCCCAGCGTGCACTCGATCTCGTACGGCTCGATCGCCACCGAGGACCCGCAGCAGGACATGCAGCGCTTCAGCACCGAGGCCTGCAAGCTGGGCCTGAAGGGCGTCTCGATCATGGTCTCCTCGGGCGATGACGGCGTGGCCAACTTCGAGGCCCGCGGCAACCCGTCCTACTGCGGCTTCAACCCGTCGTTCCCCGCCACCTGCCCCTACGTGACCGCCGTCGGCGCCACCCAGGGCCCCGAGGTCGGCATGCCTGAGGTCGCCTGCTCGTCGTCGACCGGTGGTCTCATCACCACCGGCGGTGGCTTCTCGATCTACTTCAAGCGCCCGGCCTACCAGGACGCCGCCGTCAAGCAGTACCTCGCCGGCGCGCCCAACCTGCCCCCGACCTCCATGTTCAACGCCAACGGCCGCGGCTACCCCGACGTCGCCATCATGGGCCACAACTACCAGGTCGTCATCGGCGGCAACACCTACATCCTCTCCGGCACGTCGGCCTCGTCGCCCGTCTTCGCCGGCTTCATCACCCTCATCAACTCCTACCGCGCCACCATCGGCAAGGGCCCCGTCGGCTTCCTCAACCCCACCCTCTACCAGCTCGCCGGCCAGAAGTCGCCCCTCTTCAACGACGTCACCCAGGGCGAGAACAACTGCGCCGCCGGCAACCCGCCCGACATCACCTGCTGCCAGTACGGCTTCAACGCCACCACCGGCTGGGACCCCCTCACCGGCCTCGGCTCCGTCAAGTACCCCGAGCTCCTCAAGGCCCTCGCCCAGATCTAAGCAGTAAACCCCACCCGAACCTTGCCTCTGGCACGAGCAGTTGTACACATCACAACAACAATACTCCATTCCTTGCCAGTTGTACTAGGGTCGTGTCTAATTGGGCGGGAAATGGCAGTAATCACCGCAAGGCAACCGCGTGCTCGGGCACAATCGGAGTTTTTGAAAACGAACATGCTTCGGATTTCCCCGGTCATCCCGCGTTTGGGCGAATGGGAGCCCTTGGCGTTCGTCGCGTGGCCGCGGTTGTGATGAGAATGGCAAAAATGGACCAAAAATGTCCCCGAGGAGCTGCTCATTTCATCACCTACGTATGAAATAATAGGCGCGGGGCAAGGCGGTGTTGTTGGTGCCTTGAGTTACTACCCACACAGGAGCGAGGACGAGAAGGACGAGAAGAAGGACGGTTGCCGGCAAGAAGAGGAGGGGCAGGTGTGTCCTTTTCTGTGCGTAAACAGAGATTGATGGATGGACGGCAGCACAGCGGGGCCGATATCCCACAGCATCACCGGCGCCCCGGCGTCTTCATCTCCTCCAGGAATGAATGAGAATGATGGAGGCGCGCCTGTAGCGGCACCGCCCGCAACCACGACCACGGAATCGGACTGGTTGACGATGTTGATTGCCGTACTGAACGTGTTGTGGCAATATCTTTGTGCATTCATCACCCTCCTCTCATCAACAAACAACACGTCTACCATCTCATCGCCGCGGGAGGAGGGGGAGACACGATCAACGTCGAGCGATAAAGGTAACTTGGCAAGCGGGCCCGACCGGACGGTCCCCATCTCGAAACCCTTGGAGTTGGAGGAACCACGGGAAGTGGATGACACGAGGGAGACAAGGGAAGACGCGGCCGCGAAGAGTGATCGATTTTGTGAGAATCGGAATGGAGGCGGCAAACTCGAACCCACGAAGAACGATCAAGATGATCCCGAGACGAGAAAACAGAATGACGAAGATGGCGGCGACTGGCGAAGCAAGAGCAGCGTTGCGAGCTCGACTGTGCTGAGGCGGCGGGTGGTGCGCGAGGAGCGACAGGGCACCTGCGAGTTCTACGAGTTCATGCGCGACGGCTACCGGAAGGGCCAGGCGGCCCTACGCACTGAAGGCGGCGCCAGCGACAAGCTCGACAACGCCAAGCTCGACAGCGACGGCTCGACGGGCGCGCAGGACGATGGTGGCCACTGCCACAAGGGCCTTCCATCGCCTACATCGCCATCGTCCCTCTCGACGCCCGCACTGCTGCCCTCCCAGCAGCAATCTTCTGCTACTTCTACTTCTACTTCGACTTCACCATCTTCTACGTCGCCCAAAGCGTTGCGCTCGCCTCATGGCAACAGGAGGTCGCCGTCGCCGCCCTCCTCGCCCAAGACTGTCCCCAAGGCCACCGCCACCCCGACCACCGGCAGGCTCACCCCGACCACCGGCAGGCTCTCGTTGTCTTCGCCAGAGGCGTCCACCAGCGCCGCAGGCGTCCTAAGAGAGGGAGAGGCGACCGAGAGCCTCAACCAGAAGCCATCGACCGGTACGATGCGTAGGAGCGCCGAGGACGGCAGCACTTCCTCGTCCACGACCACTACCACGCCCAAGGCCAGTCCCGCCAAGTCGACCAAGCCCACCATCTTCCCGATGCTGAAGCGCAGCCAATCATCGCTCAGCAGCTCCCCCAGCAGGAAGGAGGTCGACGCCGACCACAGCAGCAACAGCAGCAGCAACAGCAGCAATGGCGACGGGGAGAGGAAGCGGGGGAGCAAGGGGCGCAGGCCTCGGGCCAAGGAGGAGAGCGACGCCGGCGACGTCGTCGCGACGACGCACGCGCGGCCAGAGGAGGTCCAGGCCCGACGAACG